>JAZHYW010001022.1:0-174032 GCA_037355805.1 Ixodes ricinus | reverse complement strand
CGTTCGATAGGAATCCCTTCTAGTAGATAACTATTATGTATTACATTATGACGTTTGCACAAAGTTAGTACCTTTGTTTTCACAGGGTTCAGTGACAAGTCAGTTTCAATTTGCACCACTGAACTATTCGCGACACGTCATATTGCTGTAAAGTATCGCAGTCAGCGGAGAGTACGAACATTCATAAAAATCTTAATGTCATCTGCAAATAACAACACCTCAGCATTTTTCACATTGGACGATAGATCGTTTACAAAAATGATAGAAACAAAGGGACCAAGAATAGACCCTTGGGGAACACCGGAATTGGAAAAGAAAGTTTTTGAGCGACTGTTATCTATGCGAACGCTGTTGGGACGACATGATAAGTAACTTTGGAACCATTTACACACCTGTGCGCAACAACCATATAAAGACAGTTTACGTAATAACAACTCGTGGTTCACTTTATCAAATGCTTTTGACATATCAAAATAAATACAATCGATTTGCCCTCTGTTCATAACAACAGGGACAGAATAGTTCAAAAATGAGCACAGGTTAGTTTCAACCGACCGTCCTGTCAGAAAACCATGCTGGCAAGCATCGAATTTCTGGTGGAAGTAAAAAAAATTCGTTTGTGCATAACGCGCTCGAACACTTTGGAAAACCCCGACAATAAAGATATGGGTCGATAGTTACTAGAAATAGATCGATCACCACTTTTAAAAATTGGTACAACAACCGCAGATTTCCATAACGATGGAAAAACTCCAGAACTAAGAGAAAGGTTAAAAATGTGCCTTAAGATGGGTATGAACAGTTCACCACACCCTTTGATGATGAAGGATGGGATAGAGTCGGCCCCTGAAGATAACTTTGGTTTTAGATTTTTTATGGCTTCAGCTATTTCTTCTAGGTCTACTCTGATACAAGACAAAAAGTCATGGCAGTCAATCTTGATATCCGTGGACCGGACAGCTTGTTGCCCGGTACCACAGCAGTTGCTAAAGTAATCGGCAAAAACATTTGCAACCTCATTAGGGGAGGAAACATAGCTGTCGTTATCTGAGCGGTTGCGTAGGCAAATCCCCTGGTTGGTATCACGTGTGTGCTGTTTTGCGAACCGCCAAAAATCTTTTGGGCACCGGTTCAGGCTGCGCTCTACACGGTCAAGGTACAAGTGCTTATCTCTAGAGTACAACTTTTTAGTTAGAGCCCGATATATGCTAAACTGGGCGTAAAATAAATCTGATCCAGTTCGTTTAAAAAGTCTATGAAAATGTTCTTTTTTACGCAGATAGGTTTTCAAATCCTTAGAAAACCAATCAGGATAAACTGAAGGCTTGGAAATGCGCTGTGGCACAAACATATCAATAGCGTCTTTAACAATGGAAGAAAAAGTCTCAGACGCCAACTCAGTATCAGTCATGGCAAGAACCGCGCTCCAGTCAAAGTTCTGGAAGTATTTATACATGCTCAAATAATCACCCTTGGCGTAACGATAGGTTGAGTGACAACGAGATACTGGCTTCTTATGTGGAAGGCGGAATACAACTACGAACGGTGGGTGAAACACATCTATTTGCACTAAGGGATTTATAACAGGGATCACATATTCAACTGATATGTTGGAAAGAACGAGGTCAAGGACATTCCCTGCGCTATTCTGGATTGTGTTCAGCTGATCGAGGCCACAGTAGTCCATGAACGAAAATAAACAGGATGCCTTATTTGTCGTTATAAGGTTCTTGCCATTAACAGATCTCAGCGGCCAATTTACTCTAGGAAGATTAAAATCTCCATAAACCTGTACTCTGTACTTCGCAAAATCTATTTGTTCACTAATCTTATCAAAATGTTCTATAAAAAGGACTTGGTCATAAAGAGGCGGAAAATAATAGTTACCGACTAGGTAATTAAAGCCATCGCCTGCCTTTATCTCTAGCCAAACACACTCGGAATATGATTCCAGGTCGGGGCGACGGTGCGACGAAAGAGATGACTCACAGGCAATTAAAACACCACCTCCATACTTTTGTCCAGTGGTCTGGTAATCTCTGTCCTGGCGATGCACCTTGTAGTTAGGTGTAAAGTAGTGCGAGTCCGGTATCCCATCACAAAGCCAAGTTTCCGTGAGGCAAACAACACCATACTTAGTTGTAGCCAGGTTCGGCATAAACTCGTCGGCCTTCGTACGTAGGCCCCTCACGTTTTGGTAGAAGACACTAAGCGTTGCCACCATTTTCGGCTGTTATTGTTTCCTCGTTTTGAACACGTGTACTATCAAGGCGACCGAAAAACTGGTGAAAAATACTGCCCTCCGGCCAAACATCAGGTACGTTTAGCACTGCAAACGCTGCTTCGTCACAAGCCAAGTGGAACGACGAGTACGAAGGAAATCTAGTTATCATCTTCGAACAGACAACCGTCCTTCCTTCCAGGAAAGGTTCAACGAGGTCCGCAATGTCCGACGCAGACGTGTTTGGGTCGAGCCTAGACACAAACAAAGCGAAGCGTCGTACGGTCGGAGAAACAGCATTCACCTTGTTCGGTTTAGCAGTGCCAGACGATGGCTTGGCTCGTTGCCGGCGCTTGACAGGAATGAAACCGTCGTCCCCACTGGTCGCCGAATTCGGGCCGTTGTCACCGCGTAATCCAGAACTCAGCGGCGGGAAATTATTTTCGTCAGCACTCACTGTGTCCGGACTTGATGACGTACGGCCGGGCTGGTTCTCGTGAGCAACCGTCGACGAGGGTCGAGGCTGCACAATCAGCGGGAGCCGCGTTGACGCAGGAGGGGCGTGAAGCCCAGGCGTGTGGGTAGCCGGGGTCCCAGCTGCGATACTTGCATAACGCGGCTGCGACGGCGATACGAGTGGGATTCTGTCCAGGACGGTCTTGCGGAGCTGCAGTACCTCGGAGCGAAGGCCTCGGTTTTCCACTCTGAGGCACTTGAATTCCGCCGTCAGAATTTCCAGCTTGTTCGCCAAGTTTTCGATGAGTTGCACAACGCCCGCGTGGATGAACTGGCTTTCTTGCGCTGCGGCTGACTCACCCTCCGGGTCGATGAAATCGTCATTGGCGGTCGAGGCTTTTGCGCCAGTGACTTTCGGAGATAGGCTATGTCGCCGAGTGCAGCCAGAACACTTGAACGTGCTTGTTCCCGTTTCCATGTACACGTTGTACTCATCGAGGCCGACGTTGAGGCACTTACAGTGAAATTTACGTCCGCAGCCGGCTGAACAAACAAGATATTGTTGCTTCGAGTAGAAGCGCGCTGCACACGAACCACACACGTCTTTTAGCGGAGCACTGCAAGACACGTCATCCTTCGCCAGTGCCATCGCATCGAATAATGCGATGGCACTGGCGAAGGATGACGTGAAAAACAACTCAAGATAACGATTTCACTGTCAATGAATTATCTCAACATGTGATCGCACCCTCCTTTTCGCTATTTTTATGTGCTGGTCACTGCTTAGAAAAGTGTTCATACAATAGTGAAGAAAACATTAAAGTGGCAATATTGGAAATAAACTATTCAAGCACATGGTTTTATGCCATCCTCGATTTGGTAAATGTAGCACAAAAATTAATCCATCTAAATACTCGGTGTCGTCGGCGAAATAAAGGTAAGGCATATACGGCAGCTGCCTCCCTACCATCTGACCAAATGAGGTTCTTAAATATTTAAAACATGCTGTGTATTGTTTATACTAAATAAGGACTAATTCATAGGAAACTGACACGAATAAAACTAAACTTTAAATCAAGCAACCTAGGAACATTGTTTAATGGGCCGATGCAACGAGTTTTGGACTATTGCCAGTTAATCGCGAGAATGTGTCAAGTATAGAATACAGCATGAAAACCCTGCAACTCTCACACCGTCTTTGGAGTGACAAGCGCAGTGACGTCACTGGGTACCACGTAGTTTCCCGTTAGGTACTGTTTTCAGGGCCCCCAGCACGCTCTCAGCAACCGTCGACACATCAGAATCCGATTCGGCTGCATAGAGCACCGCACCCGCTTATCATTGCTGACAATTGTGGCGGGCGACCAGGCCGCATGGTTCGCAGGGAAAAGATAGGGAGGTAGAAGCGGAGGGAAATGGTTTTGTCGACTTTTGTTAAACGACGACACAACAATGTGTGTAATCCTAACGACGTGACGCCGCGATTCCCAGGACTGAGAAAAGCGGCTGAAGATCGAGGAATAATGTGCTGTTGTTTTTTTTTGCGATTACGCAGCAAAATTGTAGTATGTTCGATGAAGGTACCGCGTCGCTTCTCATGTGTGCGAAGCTAAATCATATGAAAATACAAGCTGCAAATTATTTAAAAGCCGAATTATTGCACTGCCCCTTTAATAGAAGAGCGACTCAAACATCACACGCGAACAGTCACTTGGCGTTAGAACGAATTGTGACCTAATATTAGTGCACCATGTCGGCGACGTCGGAAAAACTACACTATTTAAATTGCGTAGATAGGTTTACAGTAATGCGTGCTGACTAATGTTTACTTTGTTTTGAATTTTTTTGTGGGTGGCGATGTGTATACCTACGCATGTCTTAAAATAAATTTGTTAGTGGTAGCACTGATAAAACAATGTAACCCAAAGAGTCATCTACCCTGGGACTGTGTAAGCATCGCGGAACAATCATATTCTGTGCTTATATGCCATACCGCATATATAGGTCGGGATAATTTGAATATGTACATCTGCTGTAGAAACAACTTAAAAACAAAACATACGCATGACAAATCACATTTTCGAAATTATGTCTTCCAGTTAATTCTGCAGCCATGTCAAGCAGCCTAAAATCTATAATGTTATTTATCAAAATCAAAAGGCGCTCCTCCTTCAAGGAAGCTTTACATTTATTTAAATGTGCTCATCTCCTCGTTGAATACGCTCCGTATGTCGATAAGTGTTGAAGCATTTTTATATTCTGAGGAGACAGGCCATTAATATGCGATATATTTAAATATGTTTCGCTGTGTACACGAATGGTAAACTTCTTGTCGGGGTAATCTCACAGTTAACAATAACCTCTGTGGTGCAGTCTTCGTTTAGGGAGGGCCTTAACATTTAGCTTATTTTAATATCACTGTAATTTTTAAACACATCTTATTAAGAGGAGAGCCGGGGAAGTTTCACCTGATGTTAATTTGTTGAAAGTAGCCGAAACAAATATATTTATTTGCGTCGTCTGTTCGCACTTAGACTAATACCGAATGATCTATCATATGTACATGCTTATAGATAATAATTGTTTATGTAGTCTCTACCAAAGGGCGCACATATTTCTAATGTTTCGCAATACGTAGATTCTATGAATTCAGATGTGTCTTAGCTAACTTGCCAGGCACTTGGAATTTCAGCGGACATATTTGTGCATTTAAATATTATTTTGCTAGCTTGCTAACGCTTGTCAGATAATTCTGAAGGCTGTTCCTCTTTCAGTTAATAGTTTATCTCTTCTCTATATCACATTCCTTACTCTTAGCTATTTAGCCAACATCATGTTGCCGTGCAGTTTGCAACACAACAGAAGAGGGAAGCGGTTTTGTACGCATCAAAGAAGAAACGACTAACCACTGGAATGATCGGCATCCCAGGACAAACGTCTCCTATTCTTTGTAAATCAGCATCTCACCTTGGCGAATGTGATGCTCGTAAGCGAAGAAATCATGGTAAAAAAAGCAAAACCTGGAAATTTGTGTGGACAAAATATGAAAAAGTGTGTCCGAAGAAAATTGAAAGCTCGAAGACCTAGAATATAAAAAGCATATGAGACATTTCAAAAATTGAATTGAACACCGTGGCAGAAGGGGATTTCACAACAGTCGAACCAGATGTTCCCTGCAACTATTATATTACTGATACCTTCAACAAACTTGACACGTCAGCTAAACATGACTTTGCTGTGTTTGATTTGAATGTAAGAAGTTCTGCAAAATAAGAAACGTTTGCATAGATATATTTCTTACACCATTAAAAGTTTAATTTGATGTTCTAATGTTAACACAGACACGGTACTCATCTAAAATGTCACTAATACAATTTCTAAAGTATGTATGCTTGCATAATAACATGACGCGTTAAGTTTGGAGGCGGCGTAGGCATATATCACAAATTAGAACTTCCTATGACGTTGAATGTCTTATTGCTCAACAACATTTATCTTGAAAATATGCTAGCAAACCTCTTGAATAATAACAAAGAAATTGTAATATAGGTGAACATTACCATTCATTTGATTAGTGATACAAGCAATAAACGCCAATTTCACGACTTGATTCAGTCCTGTGATAGCTCAAACATTTCGACAAGAGTAACGTCACATAGCAGCACTCTTATTGATAACCGCATTACACATTTTGATCCACTGAACACTATTCCTGGAATATTTTTGTGCTGATATGAGGGACCGTTTACCTTTGTTTTGATTTTTCCGCACCTTATATGTTGCCGTAGAGTAGATTATCGCAATTAAGTAGTACACATTTTTGAAGGATCGATAACAAAAGTTATAAGTCATTCTGCAACCTAATATCTGAAACAAACTGGAGAGACATCATGACTAGTCAAAATCTCGAAGAGTCATGCGCCGTATTTCTTGCAGCACTTAAAGCGTGCTATGACGGTGAATTTTCTCTAAAACAATCTGGAAACAGGACGCAACCAATGTAGGAAGCCATGGATAACAAAATGCCTGGTAAACGCATAAATTAAAAATAGGTTATATCAAACTTTAAAAAACAAAACTCGCGCTAACACTGTACTTACCGAATGTAAGCAATATGGGAATTCACTTAAGCGGGACATTAAGAAGGCCGGCGATAAGTACCACATCAGTAAGTTTAATCATCTTCAGAATGATTTAAAGCCCACTTGCAATGCCATGAACTCTATTATAATAGCCCAATTCCGAAGGACGTACCCCTAAGTGAACTAAATAATGGTTCAAAATTTTTCAACGGACGTGACCTAGCCATTCAGAGAAATTAATATTTCATACACGTTGGCGTGCACAATTTTTTAAAAATGATCGGATTTGATAATATCCTGGAAACGCAGATTGAATATACTATTATGCTACTTCCTGCTACTTGGACTAAGGTTGAAACAGTCATCAAGATACTAAAAACAAGGGCGCCTGTGGGGCGGATGACATTAAAGTTCAACCTAATAAACATGCGTCTATCTTTATAACTAAATAATTAAAACATATAACAAACCTTATATTTGAAACCGGTATTTTCCCTAGTGCTTTAAAAACTACTTGTGTAACTGTTACATATATATAAGTGGCGATAAGAGTGACATTAGCAACTATCATCCGATTTCTATTTTTCCTATACAGTCAACTGTTGTTAAAAAACTGATAAATAGCAGCATATAACATTTCACAAGAATCGTCGGTCCTATCAACAACTCAGTATTGATTCCAAAAAAGGGAAATCAACTGAACATGCGGTACCTCATTGAAATCAATCTACTCACGCATGGAGTGTACTAGGTTTCCGAAAAGCCTGCGACTTTATCTACCATGGCATATTATTATGGAAATAACCTCACTATGGCATTAGGGTCGAGGCTCTAGACATAATAAGAGGTTTTTTAAAAACATCACGAACAATCCGTAAAAACCAAAGGTAATTGATCTGACCACATAACAGTTGAGAATTGAGTTCTACGAGGGATACTTTTTATGGCCGATTCACACGACGGACTGATCACGCTAAGTGATCGGATTGATCCGCGTGACTGACATGTCCTGCGGATCGTCCGTCACCCAAGCGCATCCGCACGAGGGACACGACGAGGCAGATCGCCAGCGGTGACGGACCGAACATGTTCGCCACCCCACAGTGCGACGCGAAACTCCAACATCGCACTGTGACACCGTTGTCCAAAAAAGAAATCGACGTTTGCCACCGCCGCAATACCGTACTGCCGACCGTTACGTGCAAAGATCGAGACGAAACACCGTGATGAGGCTTCGCGCGAAGCGCCACAAGACTGCCTGACCCAAAGCATGAGAGCGATCGCAACAGGCATGAGTCCTGCTCGAGGCGGTTCCGCGTAGACGCGACGGCAAAGCCCTGCGCTCGCTGGAGGAGGCGTTCGAAGACCGCCTACGCACTCCGCCTGCTCGTGCACAACACTTCAAGTACACAACAGCCACGCAGAGAGGCCTTGCCCGGTGAAATCCTGATTGGACGCGCAGAATTATCGCGGCATGCTAGACGAGTTTTGACAGCTTCTTGACGCGGCACCCGGAGGAGTGCCGGAACCTCGCGTCAGTCGGCCGGTACAAGTTTCTGCGAGTTTCTTACACGCGGAAACCAAGAAGCGCGCGACAAAATGAACCGGCGAGACGCCCCAACACCCTTTTAACGATGCGCCATTTTTGTTTTCATCGCCGAGAAACAAAACAAAAAAAGAGAAAAACAATGTACCGTTGCCAGACTAAACGCTTTTCAAAGTCGATCTCCCGCTGAAAGTCCGCGAGTGAAAAAGGCGCTCGGCTTTATCAGTCCGCGCGTCCTGCCGGGCGAGGCGCGGATCGCAGGAATCGGTGACGTGCCGGTCACGTGGTACACGGATCCCGCGGGCCCGAAAATCGCGATTCGGTCCGTCGTGTGAATCGGCTATTAGGACCATTGCTTTTTATTTTTTACCTAAACGATATTATCAACATCCTTAATTCTCCTAACCTAACTATGTATGCCGATGGCACTAGTCTTTTTTTTCCGGTACTACAATTGGTGAAATAGAAAGGGATGCAAATATTTATTTACATACCTTGACTAGCTGGAATGGATGTTACCAAGTTAAAACTAAACGCAAAAATAATTGTTTTTCTCGGGTACAAAAATACAAATTTAACAAAGCTTCATGTATAAAACAAATCACTGTGTCAATAGAACAAATAACAGACTGCAAATTATTAGGTATATGTACAATGACAAACGATCTTGGACAACGCAAATTAAGCAATGAAAAAGATTTATCGATGATTATTGGAGTGATTTACAAAACAGGATATTTTGCCAACCTGGCTAAAAGTGCAGTTATATTATATACTATTTTATTAAAAACTTTACTATTGCTTCCTAGGATGGGGCACAACTTGTAAGGCAAACTATCATTGCCTCTTTAGTTTAGAGAAACGTATAATACGAATTGTAGCAAGCGCAAACTTTGATGTCATGATTATAATGCAATTAAATGCAAAGGTGCAAGCGAGCTGGTCAAGAATGACGAAAATAATCCGTAAAGAAGGGGAAGCGAGCTGTACAACAATAACGAAAGTAATCTCGTTCTCCAGGGATCATTTTCGTCATGATGTCAATCCCGAACAATTACTCGAAAACTTTAATATTGTCCCGCTCACTAAGGTCTACCACTATAAACTTGGACAGTTAATCTATACAAATGTGCAAAATTACATTGACCTAACTCCTAAAAATGTAACAAAATATAACCTAAGGTCTTCGACGGCGTATAAACTACCACGTGTCAGAACAAACTAGGGCAAGCAAACGTTACACCTTCACGTCACCCAATTACTAAATGCCTTACCCCATGACGTAGCCCTTACTGGCGCTGCGACTTTTTTAAAAAGACAGCTGCTTTCCTGTAAAAAAAACGGGCTGTTTATTATACGAATATTTTATTTTGTTTTATCTCATTTTAACCTATTACGCAATGTATATTTCTTGATCTTGATTTTTTACGGTCTTATAGTTAAAGCGTTTTGTATCCCATTTCATTAACGCGTTTTCCTTTATTGATTTTAATTCTTGGTGACAAAAAAATTGTCATATTATATGCTGCTTTTTACATACACCATTTTTGTTGGTGCATGAATTTGAAACATGTTAGAATGTGTAATTTTTATATATTTTGCATTTCCTGTGCTATTTTTACTTTGTGATTTCTTCAAAAATACTCTGCCGACGTTTTTTACATGGACGGTGTTTTTCTGCATGTTATCCCGCGTAAATATAGTACCCGGTGTGCAATATTTTGTTCTTTTCCTGTTTCCTATTACTCATATAAAAGTGATGTATTGCTTTTGTTCATGATATATGCGTAAATCTTCTTGACTATTTCTTTTGTACGTGTGTTCTGTAGTTTTTCGCGTGCTGCTGGACCTTGCCTCTGATGTTGGCCATCGGCACCCCGTCAGGCGATGTTGACTCGCTTTTTGTGCCTTTGGATCTCCCAAGAAGAGTTTCCTGTCGCCTTGCAAAAATAATGATGATTGATTGAATATTATCAACATAAAATTCGCCATCGCATAATCGCAAAACCCTGAAACCGGACGAAAAGAAAAGTAAGAAGACATGTAATGATATAAAACAGTTGGGATATCCATTTCCAAAGCTCGCATTTTTGTGGGCTGAATTACTGCTGATTGGGTGCACTTACGTCGCACGTCATTGCGGCAAAACACAATCATACGCACTGGGTGTTTTCTACGAAACCACAAAATGGGAGCACTGGGAAGTCCTCAAAAGTGTCTGCGGCCAATAGAGCACTAGGCCAAAAACCTTCTAGAATAATAAAATCCCGTGCACTAGCATTTCGACTTCATAATAGGGAGATAAAGCGCACACGTAGTCGGGTGCTGCATCACGGTACATCTGGGCCTCGTGTAGAGCCAATATGTCGAAGGGCGTTTGGCGTCGGGGTAGGAGCCCAGTTGCTCGGTTGGCGCTATTTGAGTGTTGTTACGTGGAGTTAATGCAGGCTGTTGGCAGTCTCTTATTGTGCTGGATGGTGTTGATTTGGCTCGCCAAATTGTCTCTGTGCAGTCTGCCATTCTCGAGCAATACAACAGATGAAACGATGGGTATTTTCCCCCGAAGGGACTTTCCAAACTTTCACGATGCCAGGATGGCGGACAGAATAAGCAATAATACCTTAATAAATCTCGACCGAGTTGTGAGCAAAAAAAAAAAAACATCTTAATCTTGTCTGTAAGCGAGCAACGCTTTGGTAATCCAGTAGAAAGTAAAATTATAAAGAGGAGAGGCACTTTTTGTACAAAACGTCAGGCATGTATGATATATGCTACAAATTGCGCTACCCCTCTCGAAAGTTGTAGAAATAAAATACTTGTAAATGTGGATGAATGATAATTTGAGGTGTCGGCAGTTTATACCGGTTTGCTGTAGAAAAGGAAGAGACCTGGGAGTATTATCACTGCATAAATGCTCGAGAATAAAAATAAAGTCCTTCCTACTCGCATTCGGTATGGGGTGAAACAACCTGATTGAGTGAGTCATGATCTGGCTCTGGAACTATTGATACCAAGTCTTGTTACGATAAATAAGCTGCTGTCAACGTACCATGGTATCATAACAGCGCCGAGGGAGGAATGTGGCGTGACATCACTCGATTGTTGTTACTGCGAAGAACTTACTTTAATTAAGCTAAATAAATTAATTTACAAACGCAATTTTATTTACCCTATACGACATTTTAACATAAAATGTTTGAGATTGAACCTTAATTATTCTCCAGACAAAACTATTTCAAATTTGAATTGCAGCTATAACTACGACTTGACAAGTTTGCAAAGCTGAAGCTCATTTTAAACTAACAAGAGACAGCAGCCCTGTGTCTCGTCAGTTTTTGTTCCTCGCCCATCATCGTTTCAAGTTTCTTTCTTTTAATTATGTTAAAAGAGTATCTGAAGAGAAACATACAAAGAATCTCACGACATTGCGTTTATTTACAGCTATTAAAAAAAGAAATACAAAATATAAATTGTTTTTAGTTGCGGACTAATATCAGCCTTTTGGCAGTAGGCTAAATTTGCCAGGGAAGAACAAACAAGTTGTATGCAGAACACAGGTAACGTGAATACGAAATCGGCCATTTTTCACGTTTTACTCCTAGTGAGTTGATATTACAGCTACATCTTAACCGCTTAAGCTGGTGCCCCGAATTAGCGATTTGCACATCAATAGTAGTTTTCACGAGTCCTTTATTTCCAAGGCAATTACACAAAGAAAATTTTAATTACTTATTCATGTAAAGCTGTGCCTCGCTTCCTCGATGAGACCCGCGAAGCTTAACGACAAAAGTTTCGCAACCCGCGCAAGCTTGCGCGCTTCCGAGAACAAGAAGAAAAGAAAAAAAAACACACACATGCAGGTGACATATTGTGACACTGATGCGAAAACTATTAGCCAACTAAAAAAATATATATACATATAAAAGGAAGCGAAGAGGATGGTTATAAAAACAATAGGTAACCCATTTTCCCTCGTGCACACAGGATGCAGCGACCTTTATTAATTTATTTTATTTTGTGCCCCAAGATGCATCCTAAAAAAATAACTAGGGATATATTCAAGCCAGACAAAAGTTCTGTAGCTAATTTTGTCTATAAAATATTCCATATCATCACAATGATGCTTACAATAGCTTTTATGCTTTGATTTTTAATTGCCTAGGTACAATGGGAGATCGGATGAAACAACCATACATAAAAAGAAGATTCTCCCCCAGGTAACTTTTCATTTTAGAAACAAGATATTCGCATCATGACATAAAATGTAAGAAAACGCATTTGATTACGGTATGGAAAACAAATAGGCATGCCGGAAGGGGGACCATCCGTATTCTTTTGCGTGCACCTCTTTGAAATAGCACATTGACGGGAACCATGCCCAGACTATAGACCAATGTTGAATTATAAACAAACGCAGGAATGGGGAAACAGGATGGAGTAAGGGCTTGAAAAATAATTCACAGGAAGCTGTAACATTATCAGCCTGACAGAACAAAGGCAGTTTGGTATATATGTCTTTCGCATATGCGGTTTACATTGCAAGCACGTTTCGAACATAAAACATCGATTTCTATAACCTATTTGGTTGCGGTCAAATGAGTGAACGTCCTTTTAGAGGAGATATAAGTACAGTTTTTTTTTTTTTTGTTCTAACACTCATATACATTTGTTTTAATAAAATATTAACTGAATATTTTAAGATAATCTGCTCTTTCATGAGTTAGTTTAGTTGACGAAAGACTGGGTGTCTGTTAATTATACTGCCTAATAATATTAGAGATAATTAATTTTATTCCAGGTTTCTTTTCTAGAAAGTGACATTTATTTTAGCATAAATAGTTTATCGCGAGCTTCCACAGGCTGTTTCGTCTGTTTAACTGTTCAGCTGTTTCTTGAATTGTATTGCAATTCTTATGACAAGTTTATAAAAAAATTCTGAACAATTATTCAAGCCTTAATGATTAGTACTTTTTGATTTAAATGAAACAGAAAGTCATACTAAATTATTTGTTTTGCATACCCTGATACCACAAAATATCATCACCCCATTCAGGAGTAGTTTTTTTTCCGTCTATATACTTATCGAAATACATAAATGTAAAAAAACCAACAAAAACAAACACTGCAATGAAATGTCACTCTACAGAGGGGAAACATTCAGCTGTCAACGATTTCCAGCTGACGAGGACCTCGGCTAAGCTTTTTGTTTCTTTAGCTCAGAGTCCTTTCTTTGCGGATCGTTTTTGCATTTTCTTATAATGAAGTTTACGAGCAAGCAGCATAAGTTAGGAAGTCTGCGTTGTTTTCTTTTATATCCGAAGAAAGTTAGGGTCCTCTTGCTCGTTTTTGTTAAATGTTTCATTTTCATACAATCTTGCTGTATTTCTTGTGCTCTTAGTAATAGATTTATCATCTGCATAAAGTGACGTGGAATTTTCCATTCCGGCTTTCTTTCTAGCGTTTTGGTGCTCTGCTTAGACACATGCTAAAAGGAGGAATCATTATGGACCTCGGAAATGTCGAGTCTTCCTGAAGGACGTCTCCACTACACTTACAAACAAAGCAAAACCAAATGAGAATTATTTCCTTCTCCGCATCACATTCTTCGTTAGTCACACAAGCGGGGCTAACTACTACTTCGTTCCCTCGGTGTTTGTCATCTTTTACGTGTGTTAGCCAATGTCATTTGCAGACTCTGCTGGTTCACCCTCCAACTTTATTTGAGCTTAGTGCATCTGGCGGACGTGACACACAACTGAACAGACGGCCATCTATACGGTTTCGTTTAGAAAATACACGCTAAGTCGAGGTGATGTTTGCAATACGCAGCTTGTTTCGCCAACAACTGAGAATTGTTTTAGGGCTAAAGGAGTCTTGAAGTAAATAAATTTTGTCCACCATATTCATTTGCCGACCAAGTCGTCGTCAGTGTACAAACGAGAAATATTTTTGTTCTTTTTTCGGTATACACCGATAATCTCTGTAAGTTATCGCACGGGCGAGGTTTCTCAAAATTGAAGTTAACAGAAACATCACGAATATAGGCTGTCTTTGAAAAAGAAATACAAAAATGCGCCCAAAGAAATGTGTTTTCCTCTAACACAGCCCGCCCTGAACCGTCTGAGAAGGTTCTTTTTACTGCAATAACTTCACCAGGTGTCCCGTTTCCAGATGTTACCGTTGTCGGTACGCATTCTAAGAATTCGGTTCACGTGTATGTTCCCCGCACGTTGTGAAATCCCGCCCGGAGTCATGTTTTTAAATAAAACTCCCGACAAAGGCGGATACCTTGTTCGTCGCGAAAAGAGGCATCGAAAAAACACCCAATCTGTTTATTAAAAATAACACAAAAACAACATTTGAATAAAAAAATAAGCCTCAAAAACAGGAAGCTTGGGGTAATGAGCAATATAATTACCCTAAAGTTTATTTAATACACTTTTATGTAACCGCCTTAACTGCTAGACTTCAGTTAGGAATGGCCTAAAGAGTAGATGTCAGAAGTGAAAAAGTAAATCCTTCGACGCACTATTAAATGGCAACACTAGGCTGTAAATATTTCGGATCATCACAGGTCATAGTGTAGTATAAGGCTAGAATGCATACATACAAACTCCCGCACTCAAAGATTAAGGTATTAGCATATTCACTGGGTTTGATTGGTTTAGCCGATTATATCACACGCACATAAAGATGAGGACCACTGCCCTCTCGGAAATTGGCGCTGCTTGATTAACCCCTCACGGCTCGTAGGGTGGGATGCCCTCTAGCTCAAGATGAAACGAACTATAGAGTCGGTCGTAACAAAGCTAGGGAGGAACGAAAACCGCCACTACGCACAGAAATTAGCCCAGAGCGTGGACCGCCTTTTGTACGGCCACGTTACCTTCAGAGAGAGCGACGCTGTGAAATTGACTCGCGATCAATGACAGACGAGCCCGCTGCGGGGGCAGAAGTCGAATTTTGGAGTGTCTTCGTCTAGCTTGGTAAAACAGGAGGTCAGGGCACGAACGAGCTGGTGAATATTATACTTAACAAAACTTCGAGACTGCGGGTAAGCAAAGGTAATCTTTAGTCAAGCTCGGGTATTTCCTTTTTGTTTTTTCCTTAGGGTTCTGGAGGCGTAGAACACTAGTAACAAGCTTATTCAATGTAAGGCACCTCTACTAAATCAGGGGTATCCATTGTTTCTTTCCTGGTTGATATTCACTTAAGATGTCTAGACTTGCTGATCCATGAACCTGTTCAAGACGTCCGCTAACTGTGCTTGTTTGAGGAGTGCGTTGATGACATTTTGATGTGCACTTCTGGCGCATTATTAGCAAAAGGTCTTGAAACATTGGTGTATAATGAGAGTAAGTTTTATTTAGTTAGTTATTTGTCTATAATGTCGACATTTTTAAATTAATGCCAAGGCAGAGAGCGCATACAATAAAACACGACAAAAAAACATACAAATGCAATACATGAAAATGAATTGTCAAACAAATGTTTGAGTAGCGCGTCGTTAAAATCGTCATTTATTTTGAATTGTGAACATTTTAAGGGGATTATTCCATTCGCCTACAGTGTTAGGAGAGGAGGACGATTTAAACAATATGGATCAACACAGTAGTTTTTAGTTGTGAGAGAAAAATAATTAGTGCGAAATGTTTAGATCTTCAACTAAACCTCTTTTGCGTGTTTGCTGAGAGAATGGGAAGAAAACGCAGGAAGCACGATTTTTCCGTTCAAGAGGTGTCACTCGAAAAATATTAAAGCAGGTATAATAAAAAACTTCGGTAACACATCATTTAAGAAATCTCGATTTAAGAAATCAAGCACGATATTCTATTGGGAAAACTTTATAGATGTGGGATTAGAGGGAATTCGCTTAGCCTAATAAACAGTTATTTATAAAATCGGTTGCAATATACAGACGTTAATAACGCGAAGTCAAATATGGGTAAAATAAAGTATGGTGTCCCGCAGGGCTCTATCGCGGGCCCACTGTTATTTTTAGTGTATATCAACGACATAACTAACGTACCGCTTTCTGGAGATATAATTCTTTACGCTGATGACACTAATATATTTTTTTCTGGGAAAAACCTACAAGAGATTGAGCACCATACCAATACGCGGCTCAGAGATGTATCATTATGGCTCATAGCAAATAAGCTAGAATTGAATACTAAAAAAACTAAGTATATTATTTTTAGACCACGCAATAAATGTGTCGAGCAAGAAATCCTCATACAATATCACGGCGAAATTATTGAACGGGTTGTTTCGCACAAATTCCTTGGCGTTTTGTTTCACGAAAACTTAAGCTGGTCTTTTCATGTAGACAAACTAAGAACCGAGATCTCGCGCTCCATTGGTCTTATATGTAGAGTTAGACATTTATTGCCACGTCGAATAAAGAAACAGTTATACTACGCATTGGTTCATTCTCGTTTTAACTACTGCCTACTAGTATGGGGAACAACAACAAAAACAAATATAGACAGCCTATACACACTGCAAAAGCAAGTCTTGCGTTTAATAGAAAATGCACCGTACATAAGTCATACTGCTCCGCTTTTCAGAAAGCACCAGTTATTAAAATTGCAAAATGTTATAAAGAAGAAATTATCTTTAATCATCTATAGTCAAATAAAGTCCGAGCCAACAGCCTTTTTTCAACAGTACCTTTGGAAAGAACATACTTACAATCTTAGATCCACCAACTACACAAGAGAAAAAGTATGCACAAACTACGGCAACCAAAAACTATCTAACCAAATACCCATCCTTCTAAATGACCATCCTGATCTGATGGCTATAATGGAAGACAGTGTGTCAATTCAGGCTTTAAAAATAAACATGAATATGTACTTTCGGTCATCTCAAGAGTGACTGCGTTCTCAGGTTTATTTTTTTTAGAGTGTTATGATATGTGCTGTGTCATGTTTTATGTTTTTTTTTATCAAAGCAAGTTATTTGTTATTTTCTTGAAATTATGCAGTGCTATCCCGTGTGCACTATTGTGCTTAAGGTTTTCATATGGTTGTTTACGTTTCGCAGGTTTTCATTTTTCTGCCTTCGTGTGTGCCACGCTGAGTGATGTGCCGGGGGGGGAGGGGGGGGTCGATGCCTCGTCAGGCATTTAGTTGCCTTTTGCGACGGCCTCCTAGACAACTGTCTGATGTATGTTGTCTGAATAAAACATTGAACATTGAATTTATGAGGTCTTCTTTGCAACGGCTTTTTGGGCGTTTCAGAGTTGAAGGCTTTCCTGGGTAATCTGTCTTCAGACAGTTCATATACCGAAACAGCCAAAATGTATAGTTGTGAAAAATTGCTAAACCCAGCAAGTGTGAAATTTTTTAGTTCTACCAAAGGATTTCTAACAAATGTAAAGCGGTGGCCAATAGATTTTGCTGTCAACGACCATTAACACGGAATATAAGCCGTTATTTCGCCCCAATCAATTCGGCTGGCACTGGGAGCATAAATAATAAAATATAGAATGGTGCGAAATGTTTTGGGTGTCGTTTCCAAAACGTATTTCGGCTGCGGCTTAGGATATATAGGGCATACTAAACGCTGCAATAACGATTTCATGAATGAGCATAAAAGTTGCTAGAAAAACAAAATAACAAGGACGCATATTAAGAAATGTTGGAACCTGTAAACGACCGCAGCAACTGCGTACAGTTTCGGGGTTCAACTTTAGTTGTGTTGGTAGAGAGACACAATAAAAAACGCCAGACCAAAGATTCCGCCGCAGTACTAAACCATAAAAAATATTGTCGAAAGTCCTTTTTTTAGTTTGAATTGAACCGGTATTACGAAGGTTCCTTTTTTGCAGTCTGGTGCAGTCAACAAGGATGGTTAACGTCCTTGCTTGTTCGGATTACAGGGATGTCTCGTTAATATAGACACCTCCGTTCCCCCAAAAGATCGTACATAATGTGAGTTGTCCATAATAACGGGACAAAACTGCATGTACTTATGTACTTGTCCAGTTTGTCCCCGAAAATGGTGTTCTGAAAGTGGGGTATCCATAACGGGGTCCATGTACGCGAGACAAGACTGTATTTGCTATGTAGCTTTCCTCCCCAACCAGCCTTCCCCTCGCCCCCTGATAATTGCTTTGGTTCGTGTGGATCCACTCCGGTTTAGGAGATGGTGGTCTCTTCTTATCTTTTGTGTTCGGGGTGAGTTTCTGGCTCTAGAAGGGTACTAACACTGTTGATCGGAAAGTGTAATACCCTCCTTCTTTCGTCTGTGGTGTCTGTGTCTTTTTCGTAGCAGCTCCCCTTTACTTACTTTTGAAGTAAAATATTATTCAGACGGGTTTAAAACTTTTCGTGCATGTGTCGTCCTTGCTTACCTGCTGCCACGAGGTTGCGTCAATTGTACTTTGGGTGTTGGGTTCAGTACCTCTGTTTGCTCGAGCCTTTAATTAATGAATTTATTATTTATTTTATTTCAAACACCCTCAAGGTGATACATTGAAGATGGGAATGGCCATCAAAATAATAATTACAATGTGCACATGTTAGTTAGAACCCTCTTAAACAGAACAGTACCAGTAATGTTAGCTATTGAGGCGGGAAGGTGGTTCCAATCCAATGATGTTTGGGGAATAAAAAAATATTGAAACAACGAAGTTTCAAAATTTGGCCCACCAACTTTATGACTATGATCATTGCGAGCAGAGGTGTAGAATGGTGGGATAACTAGTTTACGACGAAGGTCAGCATTTTGATCAAATATTTGATTGAAAAGACATAAACGAAAGATTTTACGGCGATGCGTTAGTGATGGCAGGCCTAAAGAGGTTTTCATGGTACAAACGCTGGCAGTGCGATGACAGTTCGACATAAAAAAAGGGGCTGAACGTTTTTGGACAGATTTAACAAGGGAAATTCCTGAAGAGTGTGAGAGGTCCCCCACAGCGGCAGCATATTCTGATTCTGGGCGGATTAGAGTTTTGTACTTGGTTAGTCTGAGGGAGGAAGGAGCGAGAAAGAAATTTCTTTTAATGCATCCTAACATACGATTAGCATTGCTAGTTACGTATTCGGCATCAAGTTTCCAAGAAAGGTTAGACGTTATATGATGCACTGATGCGAGAGGCTTACTATTAAGGTGATAAGTGTAAGAGAGAGATGAACCACGTGATATTGTCATATATTTACACTTGTCAGTGTTTAGTTTCCCTAGCAACTGTTTACACGGTAATGATATATGTTTAAGGTCTGATTGTAGAAGTAATGTGTCAGATATGGCAGTTATTTCTCTATATATTACGCAATCGTCAGCAAACAGGCAAATTGAAGAATGGATGTTCAGTACCAGGTCATTAATGTAAATAAGAAACATTACCGGGCCGTGTGGAACTTCTGAATTAACTAGAACAGTGCGAGAATTGGTAGTATTAGCAGTGACGAATTGTAGGCGGTTAGTTAAAAAGGCATGGATTTAGTTAATTATGCGTGAGTCTGTGTTAAGTGATTGCAATGTATGAAGTACTAGCTTGTGGGAAACTTTATCAAATGCTTTTAAAAAAATCCAAAAATACACAATCAGTTTCCTAATGATCGTCAAGAGAGTGACGGAGACTTATGTGAAAAAATATTAGTTGCGTCTGACATGAGAATTTTTTTCTAGAGCCATGTTGTGAAGTACTACAGAAGCCATTAGATTCAAAAAGTTAACCGACTTCGATTGGATGACGTGTTAAAAAAGTTTGCAAGGCACACTGGTCAAAAAATCGGGCAATAATTGAGTGGATTATGTTTTACGCAGGATTTGTGTAGATGAACCACTTTCCCAACTAAACAATTGCTCGGGAGTACGCCAAGGTTAAGGAACTGCGTATAAATGTTTGAGAGAAATATAAAATAATACACATTACAATTTTTTTAACTTGCTGTGTATTCGATCATTTCCGGCACATGGTGAAAATTTTATATTGTTAATAATAACAATAATAATAATAATAAATACTTTTATTGAATGTAGCATAAGGAAGGTTGCGTAACGGGCGCATCAAAGCCAGCATTAGGCTTTTGCGATGCTACCCAACAGTTTAACGTAGCAACTTAGCAACTTGGAACCCGCATGTGAACTGAAGCTTAACTATATACAGGTGTCCTTAGGATGTCTCGGGTATCTTACGCTACAGTAAGACACACAAACACACGCACAAACACAGATATACGAATCCGTTAGCAGATGCATTGTCAAACATCCCAGTCACACCAATATCGTCTACTGTTACAGGGTGCATCGGTAAAAAAGAAGTGGATGACAATGCAGGCATTCGGTTGACATCAAAGGAAATGACATACTAAAAACATCATTTAGCACCGTTGTGCAATCAGCAAAAGATATACTTTTACCATCAGCAAAAGATATACTTGTACCATCAGAAGACTCAAGACTAATATCAGGCTGAAAGTTGGGATTAATGACACTCCAAAGTTGTTTAGGATTAGTTGCTAACATGGTAGGGAGAGTGTGACTATAAAAATATCATTTTGTTTCCTTAAGAGTTGACGTGCAATCGTGTTCAGATTTGTGGTACGCTGCCCATCGAGCGTCTGTGGACGATCGCTTGGCAGCGCGAAACAGTCCTTTTTTCCTGTTTCGCAGTCGTCTCAGATTAGGATTAAACCAAGGTGAGTTAGTGTTGCAACGAATTTTTCGGAGGGTATTTATTTTTTTGTTAAAAATGCTACAATATTTTTGAATACCCCAATTGACTCCACAGAGCGATCTGAAAACTTAGGTAAGTAGTCATCAAAAAACATGGACATTTCTGAGTTAATTTAGGTAAAGCCAGCTTGGCTATAATCACAAATATATTTTATTGTTGCCTTAGGAGTTACTAATGGAATGCGCAATGAAAAGTGTAGAACTAAATGGTCGCTTAGAGACGGCAGATAGGTTATTGTTTATATGACGTTTGGTTGTGTTGTTAGGACGAGATCAAGAATAGTTGAGGATTGAGGTGTAAGTCTAGTAGGCTCGGTGGTCAGTTGAGAAAATTTGAAGTTAGAACACAGGTCAAGAAACTCGTTAGTCTCCGATGAGAAAGGGCTAGTTACAGGGCTTTAATCTGACCAGATAATGTTGAGATAATTAAAATCACTTATTAATAAAACTGGCACTCCTGGACACTGAACGATAGTTTGGTTAATGCAATTATGCAACAAATTCACAATAAAGAGCTTCTAGCTGGATGTCGATAGCACGCACTGATAATGGTTTGTGTGTGTATTTAGGCAAACCCAAACAATCTCAAGTTCGTAGGCTACAATGACAGGGCGAGAAATTATCGAATAGGCAACGGCCAAAAAACAGCACCGCCGCTTTTGTCATGTCTGTCGCAGCGAAATGTGTTGAATCTTTTTAGACAAATAAATAATTCACTATCAGTTACTTTGATAGAGAGCCACGTTTCAGTTAGATCGATGACGTCTGCATCGCATGAATCAGCAACTGAGCATAATTCTCCACGTTTACGGACTAAACTACGAATTCTAGTAAATAAGATTGATATATTTGGAAAGAAAAGACAAACACTCTTCGCTACTCCTTGCTTGCTAGGATGACGCAGGATAGGACGATGCAGTTTGAAGAGCAGATCGAGATGACGTAGCAGAAGCATAGCGACTATACTTCGTTTCACCTTCCGTCCAGACGCAGCGGATGCTACAAGGGAACGGGACCAATCAAGCAGCGTCAAAAGTGCAAATCACTAGGCTTGTTCTGTTTATGATTGGTTCAGAGATGAAAAACACAGACAGAAACATTACGAACACCATGATGGTGGCGTTTTGACGCTGTCTGATTCGTCATATAATCTCGTAGCATCGGCTGCGTCTGGACGGAAGGTGAAACGAAGTATAGGCGAGTCTATTTCGTGAACGATGTCGTCGATGTCGTTAAATAAAGCACTTGTCATTCACAAATAGTATCTTATAACTTAGCTTGAATGCATTTGCCTGACCTTTTCTATAGTTCAGAAGATTTCGTCCGGCTACACACGTCGAAATGCTAAAGTCTTGCGAAACAAACGCGGTGCTAGTTTTTAATTTAGACTTAATCTGCAAAATACTTTCTTTGTATTTAAGGGGTTGAAATTTTACTAAAATGGGTCGATAATTTTTCGGTTACAAAAGTTCCCAAACGGTGAGCACGCACAATCTGTTCCCGTGAAATACTGAACGAAGCTGAGTCTGAAAGTAGACTAATAACCTTCTCTTCTGCCTGGGCCCACGTTCCACCAGCGCAATCATCTACCCCATGAAATACAAGATTGTCTCTGCGTATCTGGTCTTCCATTTTGTCTAATCTGGTGAACAAAAGATCATGCCCCCTTTCAACGCGCTGAACGGCTTGGTGGTTACCGGCCAACTCGCGGTGTAGTTCGTCGATTGATGCAGCCTTCACCTCAATCGCGGCAACGCTATTACCGATATTTGTGACCGTGGCTTGAAGCTGTTCCTAGTTTGTTTTTAGGTCGTTAATCGAGCTCAGTATATTATTTTGTCCTTGCTCAACCCTCTGAGCACGCGCGATTTATGTCTTGCATTAACCGCATCATTTAATCAAGCTGCTTAGCTAATTCAGCATTACTCGGTCCGGGATTGGTCTCGACATCACCACAAAGCAGCAATAACAATATTCTGAACAACTTCACCAAAGCTTCTGGGCATGGAAGCACTACAGTATAAGTGTCATTTGATTTATAACAATAACAATCGTCATTTTTCCCGACCTGCAGGGTAAGAAGAAAGTAAATAACGATGTGGCATCCTTGGCGTGCTTCCATGTCCACTGAAGATCCGCGGTGGCAAGGGCGGTTTTTTTGGCAATAGAGAGTAATGCCGGTGCCAATGTTGCTGTCCAGGAATGCCAGATGTGCAGCTGATTGATTACGGTCGCGGTGTTTTCGTCGGGTGGTTTGTCGTTTTCGTCGTTGAAGGCAGTAAAACCGTTGACGAACGGGACTTCATCCAGGTTAATCGAATTCCTTGCTCCAGTTAAGTTGGCGTCCAAGAAGCCAGCATCGAGACCAAGGTCCGTTCCGCTCGAAAACTGCAGGGTAAAAGCAAGTAGTTGACGATGTCCATCCTTGGCATGCTTCCATGCCCACTAAAGATCCATGGTGGCGAAAGCGCTTGTTTGGCGATAGCGATAATGCCGGTGACGATGTTACTGTCCCGGAATGGCAGATGTGAAGCTTAGTGATGACGGGCGCGGTGTTTTCGTCTGGTGGTTTGTCGTTTTCGTCTTTGAAAGTAGTGGAACCGTTGCTGCGTAACAGCGCGGGACAAACATTATACTTCCGAATTCTAACAAAAATTATGTCAAATTTTGATGGTAAGAGCAAAACTCTGGATATGTCAGTTGTGAAGATGTTTCAATTGTTAATTAGCAATTTATAGTAATTATTTCGCTCTCACATTACAGATTTTGACACCTATTGACCACTAGATTAATATTGTGATCATGTAGAGTGTTTTAAAGTTTTTTAAGATATTTTCAGTCGTTAGCAGATGTGTGTTCAGCTATTTTGTGTTTTTCTCTTTTCATGAATGTGTATGTCTGTGCATGAGTGTGTACCGGCCTCAGCTGTTTGTGGTCACAAGATAAAATAAATAATTGTGGAAATGAAATTGTATTGCTGTTTCTAAGAAAACTAAAGGTGTTAAGCTATGCAAGTACCGTCGTGAAAAAATCATAAAAAATTACACTATAAAATATGTTTAATAAAGGATCAGAGCTCTATTAACAGAAGACCACTAATAATATGTTTACGCAGTGATTGTGAAGGAATTGTTTGTTTGATGTAGATTATATTTTCTTGATACGACTGATCCGCAAAGTAAACTAAACCTCTTGAGCTTTGACGCCGGGAAGTAAACTTAAACAAAGAGTTATTTAAGTATATCAACAAATCCTGTCAATCATCAGTGTCGTCCAGCTTCTTTCGCTTTGTAATGTAATAGTATCATTTTTGCGCATGTGCAGTTTTACAACTTCTATATGTATTCTAATGCATTTAAGTTAAAAGTTACGACCTCTACGTTGTGCTACTTGTCATCTTGTCGTCGTTTTTTTGCGTATATCCCATTATAAAATACTAACGTAGACCTGTCATTAAGACCTAGTTTTACTTGCAATCTAGAAAGTACATATTTTAGGCTTTGACGACAAATGAAGAAATGGACCGGAGAACGTTTTGTGTTTAATAATTTTAAACTTCCTATTCGCCTTTACCAAGACAATGTTTCCTGCCTACATTTTACTATTACCGTCGTAAATAACGGTAATTCATCGAATTTACCTATTATTCTTCAAATGAAGAACGAAAAGTATTACGCTTGAGATCGAGAGCTGCAGAAATGTTGGATATAAAGATTTGGATATATATTTTGAAATTATATAACGGGTGTTTTTTCTAAGCTTAACAGAATTTTTAAAAACAATCTATGAAAGCTAGGTTAATGCGGTCTTCGCAGGTGAGTATTAAGGCCAGGGGACCATAGTATTGAGAACTAATCGTAACGATCAGTTGGCTAATTAGTTAAAATTCGTTAATTTACTTTTTAATTAATGAAAATAGACATATAGTTCTAATTAGAAACTTGCTCAGCGTCATCGAAAAAAACTAAATCAGTCATTTTCAGAAAGACTTTGAACACGTGAGAAGCGTAGTAGTGCACTAAAGTTACCGCTCGTGGAGCAGGTACAAGGCTGGGGCTAGATAAGAGACGGCAAAAATTGCGCGGCCGCCTTATCGCAACCGCTAGCTTTGTACGTGCTCAACGAGTGCTAACTTTAGTGCACTACTACGCTTCTCACGCGCTCAAAGTCTTTCTAAAAATTACTGATTTATCGGTTTTCGATGACGCTGAGCAAGTTTTTAATTGGAACTATATGTCTATTTTCATTAATTAAAAAGTTCATTAACGAATTTTAACTAATTAGCCGATTGATCGTTATGATTAGCCTCCCGTACTATGTCCCCCGGGCCGTATAACTCACCTGCGCAGAACGCATTAATCTAGCTTTCATGGTTTTTAAAACAAAATTCTGTCAAGCTTAAAAACAAAACACCCTGTATATTTTTACACAAAAAGTAATTTGAATGTCCATTATAAGGTCAATATTTAGTTTGATTTTAGGGATTAATATTTTTGGGGGCTTGAGGTTTCTTGAGTATGTGGATAAGGAAATTGCTGAATCGACACTTCAGTGCATCGTATTCATTTTGTCTGACTCCACTAACCAAGTATTGGTGGTGGCGCGCCATGAAATTGTCACAAGATGAAACTTTTAGGATCACGTTCTCAACGTGAAAAGCATAAAGAAAAACACCCCGGGCACATTTTTTAGGGAAATGCGGAGGCGCGAGGTCACAAAGACGAAGATTACCCGGCGTAAAGTGCCAAGGCACCCTTGGCTAAAAAAAAGACTAGAACTAAAACTTCCTTTTAACTTATGCTAGAAAATGTAGCGAGGTGTGCAGGAAGACTCAAAAGCACATCAACTTAAATTCTCTAATAAAAACACTTTTAAAAGCAACTTAGAGCAGAGTCCAAAAATGGTAACAGCAGTACAATTTGTTGCATGACGTTAGAAACTAAAACTACATGCTGCGTTATTTCCACCCTGTCCCACAACTCTCTAAAAACTATAACTCACGGTATGAACACATAAACCAACGAACGACTGAAATATCTTCTTATATACCAAGTGTTTGTGTGAAAAGCTTTTTCTGCCGCGAAAGTAAACTACGCATCGAAGAAAGCCCTCTAACTCCGTGCGATTTTGATGCTATGAATTATGATTGAACGCGACAATTTGAGAACATGACTCTACATGAATCAAAAGATAAACAAGGAAACGAATCTTCACTATGTGGTGACGTCCAGCTAAGCCCAGTATATGCAGAACAACAATTGGCATTGTGAACTCCTCTGGTGAGACAATGTGGATAAGGAGTCAAAGCGATAGGTGTATAGGGGTAATAAATGGACAGAATATTTGAGGGAGCTGTTTAAAGCGCATGCTCAGAACGATCTCACATTGATGGGCTACTAAGACTGGCAATCTTGATGATGTAAAATGCACGTTGCAAGAAAAGTGTGGAAACTCATCACCAGCTTGCGCTCAGCAGTCGCGCACACAGCTATGACCGCCAGTAAACACTTCCTATGGGTTGTATTCACTGGGCGTTGATTCAATCCCCAACCCTGTCCCTTTCGATCTGGATGAGCATCGTACCGGCGTGCGGTCATCTATTACTACTGCGTGATGCACGTTAAAGGCCCCAGGCTAGCGCTTCTACGGCACTGGCTAAGTTTCTCATCTACAGCTGGGAGACCCGTCGCCCGCTGAGGCAGACCGAGTTCTAGGCTGTATAAACATACACACAACCCAATTTTTTGTTCACTGGGTGCCACACTTGAGCGCATCTTTCACAGTGCATGCTCAAAACGACGCCCCACTTATCTTCCGAGAAGACTCGCAATCGTGTGACAGGAGCACGTTCCGGAAGCATTGTAGAATCTCATCACGAGCTTGCGCTTTGCTACGGCGAGCACAATTATGTCCGCCAGTGAATATCACTTTTTCGCCTCGAGATTTGATCGACACGGCTCATGTACTGAAAAGCAGAACTACGCTTTGCTCTACATTTACTTGGAGCGAAACAAATGCTACGCACGCGAACCCGAAGCCATGGGAGACGTCATTGCAGCGCTCGCGCTCTGGGATCTACTGCTAAGAGCTCGTGCTCTGTACCCTTGCCCGTGCTCTGTGCCATTAGTGTCGATGCTTTGTCTCCATCCGCATTGTGGAGTGAGGGAATCAACACGCGCCTCATAGAGGACCATGGATAAACAAAAGCACGCTTCCACACAATTCAGTCCGGGTCACGACGGCAATTGACCCCGTAAGTGATGACGTCACAACATGGCGTCTGGGTCCAAACAAAGCGTTGCTAGGGACGTTGCTATGGACTAATGCATGGATACTCCACATGAGGCTAGATGTTTGCTTACAAGTAAGTAACAATCTTTGTAAGCAACCAAACCTCTTGATATCTAATTAGGAAGATGTTCTTGTCGTCTCAGTGTCGTATCGCAACGATGAAAGCCATTTCTGAAGTCTTACACTCCGCTTTGCTTTGGTAGCAGACGACACGATAGATTTGCTGGCCTCTGTTGCAGCGGGCGTCTTCATTAAACGAGCGACAATAACAAGTGCATCACCATGGCCGTAAAGGCCTCCGCAATGTGCGTTTTTTTCCTCTGAACAACCCAGCTTAGTTACGAGGGGTGAAAATGCAGCAAAATCAAACCACGTTACGCAGATCAGTTACGACGACGACCTGAAGTGCATTACTGGCGTAGTGCAGGCTACCATGAGAAACAAATCGTACGCCGTCGAGGTAAGTCGTTTGTTATTATTATTATGTGGTTGTCAGGTTATTAAAGAATTGCATGTCTATCGCGATTTCGCAATATTTTGCTTTTTTTTCTTTGGTATACATCAAATTCCGTGGATGTGCTCTTTTGGTGAAGATCTTCATCGAACCCGCGATGCGAGTACAGTCTGTAATAGACTCACCTTATGTTTTTTATCCAGTTCTTTCGCGCTTTGGGGTCTTGCGAAAATCTGAAGAAACTGCAAGAATCTCTCTCCACGCGATAGTTACAACCAGGTATACGAAGCACCCTCGCATAGCGCGAGTCCGCAAACAAAATTTGGGATCTCAACCGTTCGCCTAAAGTGCTTTCCTCGCGGGTGCAATGCGATCTTTTAGCAGACTATCATCTCGATCGACGCCCGGACTTTCGATAAACCATATTTGTACCGCACCCCACTATTAAATCTTAAAAGTGTATGAAACTAATTATATTTCAAACAAATGCGATGTCAGAATATCGTCTTTATTCACACGATTCAAACGACGGCCCCACTTGGCCGGCGGGCGTGTGGCAGACGGCATACTTCTTGCATTCGTCGTCTGCTGCAGACATCTTGAGGACCGGAAGTTGCAGTCGTAAATATTTCAGAAACGAGCGATTACCGGCACACTTCTGTCGAAACATATATGACATTCAAGCTTTCTATATCTGTGATTTTTAGAAGTTTAAATCCTACTGCTGATTTTTGAACAGTCGAAATTTTCGTAGCGAAACCGAGCCACATTTATTCGTCCATAACAACGACCCTAGCAACGGTTTGTTTGGACCCATGACGTCACACTTACGGAGTCAATAGTCGGTGACATGTTAAGAGCCCTGTAGATGCACCGCCTCCAACACGCGCTCGTTGCCTGCTTCCGGGTTTCGACTACACGTGCGACGAAGTATTATCAATGGCGCAAAGCTCGTGCTTGGGGCAGAGAATTTACGAAACCCTTTAGCTGTCACCGACTATGGTAATAAGGAAGAAGCGACCGGCTGGCTGAGTTTCTCGAGCGGTGACAAAAATGAAAGAACTTATTATAACCATCCATAACCAGTTTACATTAGGACAGCCTTATTCGATAGAAGAAATGCAACAACAAAGTGAGCTTGACGTAATAATGGTTATGATGTCGATTTTATGGCGAATAAAGAAGATTTTGTGAAACTTAAAGAAAACACGAAAATGTTTTCAACAGTTCTAGGTGTAGATTGATTCTATACGCTTTTATAGCCGATGTTTCACCCTTGACGCATCCTGCAAACAGCGTCTACAGAAATAAGTGTATCGCAAATTTCCCCGTAATTGGGTTGGTACGTGAAACGTTCGTGTCTTGTACTACTAACCTCCAGGCATTTATTCTCGAGCTGTGTCTCCATTCCTCTCCACTCCTCTCTACCCCATTGAATCCACCCACCCCTTTCCACGCCGTTGACTCCTCCCCACCTCATTGACTCATTGACCCATTGAGATTACCCATCGTGTCGACATATGTCCACATTGTATGGGGTATGACGGGTAGCGGGTAAACTGAATTTATGTTTAGGTAAAGGGGCGTCAATGTTTCCGCTAAATCCAGCGTGGAAACTGAATTTTCGGGTCCCGTGAGGTAACTTTTTGCGCTAAATATAGGGGGAAAATAAACGTTTTGTATAGGTCACGTGACAGTAAGTCATGTGACGCCATTGTTTTCACTAAATTTGGCGTGAAAACTCAATTAATGTTGAGCTCACGTGACGTCAATTACCCGATAAATGTAGGGGGGAACCAAATTCGCTTATCGGTCACAGGACGCAAGTATTTCCGCCAAGTTTAGCAGGGAAACTATTTTTGTGTATAGGTCTACGTCATATGAAGCCATGTGACCTCATTTTCCCCGGAAAATTTAGCGGGAAAATTCGCGTTTACGCTTTTTCAGGCTTCACTTCACCTGAGAACTAGCCTATAAACGTTCCACGTTAAAAATCCCGTCTCGCGCCGCGTCCTGCAAATTACCTGTGCAACAGCCGAAGCGCTGCAAATTGCTGTACACAGTTACATTGGCGTGTTTAAACTGAGCGGACCTACGTCTCGCTGAGTTTTTTGTGATGTCACGTGTGGCCATAACATCACATGACAGCTGTGACGTCACGGGACACTATGTCATCCCCGGGCGCCATGGTGCCACATTGCATAATGACGTCAACTGACAGTAAGTGTCCGCTAAATTTCACACAAAGAGCATCCGCTAAAATTGACAGGCCCTTTTTTCTGCTAAACATTAATGGGAAAATTGGTACTTCATGTGACATGGCATTACGTGACACTATGACGTCACAATATCACAACACTGATTCCCCGCTAAATATAGCCGACCACAACGTATGGGCACATAACACATACGGGTGTACATTGCGAAAGCTAGCCAATCACGGCTATTGCGGTAAAACAATGCGAATCTGCCTCACAGCTTCATGGCGACAGAAGACAACAGGGCAACTGTGAAGGGCGGGGGCGTACAAAAGATTCGTTCTTTCTTGCCACTTCCACATTTATTTCTAACTCTACTGACGTTTTGGTTGAGACATCAAGACGTTTGCCCAACTGCGGCAGTCGAAACATCCTGTGCCATCAATTTTATTGCGTTGAGGGCGGCAGGTTCTAGTTCCCTTAAGAACAGTCACTGGTTGAAGAGTAAACTATGAATAATGGTTGCCAGTCCTAGCTCAAAACATTGCGCCTGTCTTACCTAAATCACTTTAGGTTTTCCTGACTTTTAATATTTTTGAGAAAAACAAACATCTACTGAGTCCCGCCGATACTAAATGTTGCTGAACCAGTGTACGACTACGTTTATGCAGAAACTTGATCCCCTGCTCAGCGGTCGGTTGACATGATTCGAAATAATATGACCAGAAGTTTTATCGAGCCGATATTTTAGTTACATAGGCATCCTTGGACCATACACATGAAGTAAATTACTTTTAATCATTGAAACTTGTCATTCAGATAGGTTCCTGTGAATATCTTTTTTAATTTTTTCTCGCCTCATAGGTCGCTGAGTTTCGTTCTTATTGTCAGCTTTCGTACAAAAAGCAACACAACATCGAGGTCAAAAACGTAAGTTTTGGGACACTTATGGTTTCATGTACAAAATTAGGCTAATTTAAACGCGGTAATTAAATAAACACTCATTAACTGAATGATAGTGTACTCCTTGAAGGTATTTAATTTATACCTACCAGACATCCGCTATCTTTATGATACAAAAAGTATTTACACTCTAATGAGAAAAAATATAAAAACTTTGGTAAACAAACTTGTAACAAAAAACCGTTGTACGCGGCAGGCGAGCTAGTTAAGGATAGACATTGTAACCCCAAAGCAATGGGACAAAATTGGACGTAGCTTGACCTGTCCAGCCTTTTTTGTCCCATCGCTTTAGGGTTATGTCGAATATTGTATACTGTTTAAGAGAATATTTGTGGATATCTTCCTTACTAATTTATACAGAATATTATTCTAATATATCGATTAACTCTTGAAACCTCACAAGGGAAAAATGAATTTTTTAAGGCGAAACAAGCAAAACAATTCGTTATTTTGTCTGTGCATTCAAGATTATAGCTGTGTGTCTTACGCAAAGCCCTATCTTTTGTTAAATATGTAACAGGAATATCACAGCAAGTAATCCTGCCTAAGCCGGCGGCTCTGTCATCGGAATTTTCAACAAGATTGGTTGCACATTGAATGCCCCTGCTCATTTCGGCTTAGAGTATTACATTAGATTGCTTGCCCCATAAACCCTCAGAAACAGACTGAGTGAGGCAGATCAAAAGACAGAAAATCTCTCATAAGAGCATGAGGCTAGGATGAGGAAGCTTTAGAGAAACTCAACTTCGAACTTCTCTGATTTATTAAAACCAACAGGCATCCTCTAACATTATTATGGTTGTTGTATTGTTGTGTATACCCTCTACACGATTATTTTTTGTTTCATTACTTCAGCTGAAGGCTATCTTTTTTGTATGAGATATTTTGCTTCCGAAAAAAAAAGAAACATGCAAACCTCATTAAAAACATCTTATATATATTCATTCAGGAAGTCTTAGAAAAAGGCATTTCCTGTGTACTTTTTGTGGGAAGGCGCACGGGAAGGCATTTCCTGTATTCATTCATTTGGGAAATCATACAGGAATGCATTTTCTGTAAACTTGTATACACGACATGAACGAACTTCCTGTTTTTATTTTGTACAGGATGCCTTCGAGAAAGATTTTCCTAAAGAGTTACGTATAGGAATCCGAAAAGGGTAGCCAAATTCTATATGGCCTCATATGGGAAGTCACATAGGTATGAACGAGAGTTCATATAAGAGCCATTAGAGGCAATCCTTGGCCTCTACACAATTCCTCTGACATATTTTTATTCTTAGCATATAATGCTACTATTACCTTCGGTTTGAGTAGGCATACGGCACTGCGAAAACCCTGAGTATAGTGCTGGCTATTAAAACTGTGGCGTACCCTGTTAGAAAATATCGATCATGGAACGATGTTGGAAAAAGTCCTATACAAGCATATTACAGTACGAGACATTCTACACCAGCCAAAAAGGCGGTACAAGCATAGTGGATTAAGGCGGAACGATTAAGGCAGTCGGAACCATGCATACATGTCGCATTATAGGACGTTCTATAGCAGCACAGTGGATTGCGACGAACAAATGCAGGCGAGGTCGGAACCACACAAGCATACCGTATTATGGGACATCCTATTTCAGGGACAAAGGCGATACCACTATAGCCATCCTGGTATCGTCTTTTCGCTGTTATGAGATGTCTCATAATACGATGTGATTTTATGGTTCCCAGTCCCTGCCTGCGTCGTTCAGGGAGACTCGCGGACATCTCGAGCATCGTGCGGTGGATCGTGGAGCAAGTTGCGGACATCCAACGTAGAGGTTTAGAAACAGCAGGATGTTTGCACACCGATACATTCTTGTCCGAGGTCCTCAAAGAGCACTAAAAGCAGTGGCAAAATGTCTTACTAGGTAAATCTGGTAGGATGTATTTATTTCTAGACGAATTGCAAGCACGAAAACTTACCTTTGCTCAAAAGATTCTAAATATATATTCGTAACTAAACAAGAGTGCCCCTTGAGCTGTCAGATGAATCCCCCACTCTTGCCGCTCAGGAGCTCCTGGCTTGTGGCTGCAGGGCCAGCACAACGCCGATGTGCGTTACGAGCGCACTTGCGATATAGAAATTTTATAAACATGAGATGATCGAACTAAATGCCCCATATTCATTAAAGAGGACATTACAGATAAGACAAATAAAGGATAATCTGAGATACAGCGCTAATGCCATTCATTTTGCCAGTTCCTAAATGTTTTGATTTCAAGGAATTTTTATCTCTTAATTCATATCCACAGAACCCCTCTCATTTCCATCTCTTGTGGGCGCTCTCATTTCGCATACGACATCGCATGCCGAGATATGGTTGCAGCCCACAACATCACAAAGAACAACAGCTCGTGTGTGAGCCAACCTTCGGTGACTCAGCGAGATGAACTTTCTAGATTTAGGACAACAAGAGTTCCTGAAGAAAAAAATAAGAAGGGGACATATTCCACCCACGAGGCGCCCAGGAAGCGCGAGAACATTTGACTCCACGCAATTGATTTCATTGTCTTTCTCCCTTATTTTCTATTAACAAACCAGCTGATAGCGCTGGTCTTGTGTTCTCTTCGTGTTTTTCTCCTCGTCCCTGTCGCGCTGTTTTTCAACATGATCCCTCCCAGTTTCAGCGCGAACGCGATAAATGAGCGCAGAAAACTAGACAATTTGTAAACCATATGGCATATGAAAATCAATGTTTACCACATAGTCGTGTATTTTGAATAAAACTTCTACGCTGTAAATTTGGCAGTCTAAACAACCATGATGAACACTAAACGAGGTGCGATTAAAATTTCCGAGCCTGATTTTATAGAGTAAAAGGAGTAGAGAGCAAAGTGACTCGCGCGCAGCAGTCGAAGGAAGGATCCTTTCTGCGTCATTATGCCAAAGGGCGTTGCTTTGGGTACATCTGGAGCTGCGCTACGCGAGTTTGCTTGACAGTGCGCACCAGCATAATGCCAGTCTTTTTATAGACTGCAAACCAAAACGAAAGCGAACACATATTTTGCGTCAAATTCGGCAAATCTAAAACAGAGATCTCTGAGACGATTTAGAATGATTATGTCAAAACGCCGTAAGGTATGCGAGGGGTGTTGAGTGGCACTTGCGCCTCAAGAGTGTCAGAACGTCACTGAAGTCAAGGAGAAGTCAGATAGGGTCGCCCTACCGCTCTTCGTCTTCCAGCGATACTTTGCCGTTACTGACGCACGAGGGACACTTAAAACACTTCGGAAAATTTACTTCTTTTTGACACAAGCCTGCTGAATCATTTCGCAGCTCACTGTTTTATATTTGACGAGTTTGACGCAGAATTGTTGTTCGCTCTCGCTCTGGTTTGCGGTCTATGGTGAAATCCCCATGATGCCCCTGCACGTGGTCAGAAAAACACGTGTAGCGCAGCTCCAAATACTTAAAGAGCAACACCCTTGGTTATAACGAGACACGAAGGCCTCTTCGATTGCTGCGGGCTCATCACTGCGCTTCTCTTCCGTTTTACGCTACAAAATCAGTTTCTGAACGTTTTGGTCACACCTCGATAGCCACCGAGTTTTTTGTGACACATCAAAAATGGAGCACGACTGTCAATCAATGCATATCTAAAAATAGCTTAAATTTGTTTAGCACGGCATGTGCTATTCCATTGTCCATACGGCTCCCTTTTACGAAATTTCCTTGCTGGAGCTTTCTACTGGCTCTAATTTAAGATTTAAGTTGCATGACAGATGCGGTACCTTGCACACTCGCTCGGCCTCAACACCTTTTTATATTGCTGTAGTAGTGGACGACAAGAAGTATGGAGTTCAGTACGGATCGAGAAGCACACATGAATAGAAAACTACTGTCAAAAACTAACATGACAAAAAAAAACGTTTCGGTAGATTGTGAGACACTATCATGGATATGGTCGTGGTATAAAATATAAAGATATAAAACAAAATATAAAGAGTATATATCAGACGCCGAGTTTCAACAACCGGTTGCATCCACACTCCTGCAAATTATTTCGGTTAACGAATCGCTACAGTCTAGAAAAATAGCTCGGTGAAAAAGTCTACTGAAAATGAGTATAGAATTAAAACCAGTTTGCAATGCAACAATCAGCATTGCATAACCACAAGGCATATCATTATTACTGTTACAGCGCCGACTCCTTCTCATAGATCAAAACAAACTGTCAGCTGCGTCATTCGGTGATTTCCCTTCGTACATAACAGGGTTTGGCTTTCTAGCCCAGGTAGCATACCATGTCGGCCGATGCTGGGATTACGTCGGCCAGTACCGGGAGCTATACGCCGGATCCCGGCCGGGGACGCCAGTAAAAAACCGGCCTCGGCTGATATCGGGGACACGTTGTTTAAACTGGCCAGTACCAGCCGGAAAGTTCCCTATACCGGCCGATATCGTTTTCTTGCTGAAGTCACCGGCCAGTCTAGCCATGGAGTTTCCGGTGACTGGCCGATATCGTTTTCTTGCTGCAGTCATTGGCCAGACTAGCCATGGAGTTTCCGGTGACTGGCCGACATTGTTTCCTTGCTGTAGTCACCGGCCAGTCTATCCGCAGAATTTCCGCTGAGTGGCCGACAACGTTTTCTTCCTGTAATCACCGGCCAGTTAAGCCACGGAGTTCCCGGTGACTGGCATCGTTTTCTCACTGCTTTTACTTGCCATTTCAGCCATGCGAGTTTTGATATGTAACCGACATAGCTTTTTCGTTTATATAGAAACTATATGATGGTTACAAATGACCGTTAGGTTGGACATATCTTCAATATGCTAAAAGGTGACACCTAATATTATACTTAGCCTAATATTAACGCTGCATCGTCCTTAAACCAGTTAACAAAGGCTTATTTCAGTTTTATTAAATAGGACGGGATCAAACATGGCTGTGGAATGAAAATTTATTTGGCTTACATCTATTAATTTTTTTAGACCCCAGCTCTTAGGCGCCGTTTTCGGCTTGAGTAGCATCGCCGTCGTAGTCGCCGTCGGCGTAACCGCGAGTTGCATTATGAGAAACGTCCCATAATGCAACGCGTGGGTCTCACTCGTGACCCGCGCATTGCATTATGGGACGTTTCCCATAATGATGTCGCGTGTGACGTCACGAGGGTCACGAATTACGTCACGAGGGTCCCGCGCATTGCATTATGATGCAACTCGCGGTCGTCCCATGATGCAGCGCGCGGACGGCGACGCCGACGTCCTCATGGCGTCGCCGACCGCGCCAACGTCGCAACGCGCGTAACCGCGCGTTGCGCTATGGGAAATGTCCTATAATGCAACGCGCCGTCTCATTCGTGACCCGCGCATTGCATTACGGGATGTTTCTATAATGACGTCCCATGTGACGTCACGAGGTCCCGCGCGTTGTGTTATAGGAAACGTCCCATGATGCAACGCTCGGGTCGGTGACGCCGACGCCGTCGGCGTAATTGCGCGTTGCATTATGGGAAACGTCCCATTATGCAACGCGCAGATCTCAATCGTGACCCGCGTGTTGCATTATGGAACGTCTCTAATAATGACGTCACAGTGACATCACGTGTGACGTCACAATGGTCCCGCGCGTTGCATTATGGAAAAATGTCCCATGAAGCAACGCGCGGATCACTCATGACCTGCGCGTTGCATCATGGTGGCGAAACTTGCTTTCGATAAGTTGTGCCTTTTTACTGCGGCACTGCGCTTCCGTAAAAATTTCCACGTGTTCTCAACGGCAGGTCTCATGGCAAGTCTCACGGCTTACACAGGGTTTTAAGAAGCTTCTACGTTGAATAACTAAGAACGCAACGCTCCAAAAAACGCGATTTTTCGACATGCAAGATGGCCGACCGGTGGCTTCACTCTCGCGCTGCAGCTGCAGCGACCAAGTGGGGATGCAGGCTCCAACGTTAGCACGATCAAGCCCTTTCCCCAGGCAGATGCCTCGTGAGCGCTCCGCGCATCCCAAGGAAGATAGAAGGGTAGGAGAGGGCATGACTTTAGCCGCGTAGCCTCCACAAGCCATGCTCCCTTCACGCCTCGCCTCTTTCTCATTTTCCTCCTTACCCTCCTCACTTATCAGGCCAACGTGACCACGTCACGTGGCCGTAGCTAGCCTTCGTCTGGCCTTCGATCTGATAAAACCAACGGGACGGAGCGCGCGCAAGCCTGCAAGTAATCCTAAGATCAACCATCCATCTCACACGTGACATGTCACGCGCACCAATTGCCAGAGAGATCTACGGTCACGTTGGCCACAACATTGTTTAAACTTTTTATCACTGGGCTTCACCAATATTGCAACGTGCCCCCTCTACTACTTATAACATCCTCGGCGCAAGCGGTCGTCTAGCGGTCGGCCTCCGTGAGCGATGGGTCACGTGATACACCCCAGTGGCACGCGCTGCTACCGCTTTCATAGCGTCTGCCCTGGCTTTTTGACAGTTTCGGTTCCCATTGCTATCTTGCTGAAAGCATGAAGTTCTGAAAGGAGCTTCATGCTTTGACAAATATTTTTATTGTTTACTACTTGATTAACGCTGACCCCGACGTTGAGACGCTATTTATTTTCCTTACAGTTTATATAAACCCGAAGAAGACAACTACAAGTACTTTTGTACGAGCCGTAGGATGCAATTAAACAATACCAAACACGTATGCCGTAAAGCGATCGTCATCTCCGAAGGCGAGTTCCATCTGCGGAGTATTCGGCGTATTGTCTTGTAGCAAACGACATACCTAGCTCTTCATCCGAATAGGCGCGCACAACGTCTTCGACGTAAGGCGATATCTTGGGCCTCTTCGCTGGCAAGGCGAATGAGTCGGCAAAAACTTCACCGAGAATGGCTTCCTCGTTGTCACTTGAGCTGGAGCTAAGCTGGTATCTTCGTCGCTGTCGCTGATATCGCTGTCACTGCGTTTTATTAGACCGCCTGAAATTAACTGCAACGATGTCATCGCCGCAGTATGCTTGGGCGAGTCGGTCATGACAAGAGGAACGAGGGCAAGCACAGCAAGAGAGCCCACCCCAGCAATCGAAACAAAAAGTCAGCGAAACTCCTTCATTCCCCCGCGGCAACGTTGATAACAAAACTGAAATGTTGCGAGTGACTACAGATCGTACGCAGAGTAACACAGTAAACGAAAAGAGTGGCCACTCGAGCCGATTCGCGGCCCAGGAGCTAGGGACTACGACGACCGTTCAGTGGCACTGCAGTCACACACTTAATTTAGACATTTGTCATATAGTTTCATCCTTGATAAATAACTCTACTTTATAACCTAACATTTCAAAATTAATAGCAGCTCCAAATACTTTTAAAAACCGTTTGAACAGCTGCGGCTTTGGCTGCGGCTCAGTGGATGGCTTTGGGGCCGTCGACTCGGCGGACGGTCGGACGGTAGCTTTCCGGTCACGTCGCGCGAAAGGTCGGTGGGGCTGCGCCTGAATGGCTTGTGCGGGCTTCTCGTCATTCTTCCGTTGTTAGAAAGGTGAGTCGTTTTACTGACACCGTATTTTGCTTGCTTTGGGCTATAGTTGGACGCACGGGCTAAAGCCCGAGCTAAATGCTCTTGATAAAGCCTCGGCAGTTGCACGTGCCGCGTGCGCCGTGCAGCGAGAGCGCCAGTCAAGGCACTCAAGGCATATTCAATTTCATACCTCATGTGCATCGCTGTCAATGCTAGTAGCGCGAGCGCCTGGCTTTCGCGCCAGCAGCATTGAAAGCGTTGTACCCGACGCCAGGTATGAAGCAGGGTACAGGTAGCCTTCATGCGCGCTTTGCTTAGGGCGAGTCCATCCTAAGCAAAGCACGCTCACGAGGAAAATACAAAAAATGGGGTGTGACAGTAATGTGAAGGCTTTTCTTTATCACCACTCTTCATTGTCGCTTCAACAATTTTGGTTTCCAAATTGCTATAAAATGAAGACACTAAATTCGCCTAATCTGAACTTGACTTTTGCCCTTTTCGTTTCCCAGCTGATGCCGCCAGGATGTTTGGCTACGGCAGCTACTGTTGCGTAGCCTGGTGCGGAAACAATAAAAAAACGCGCAAGAAGCCAGAAACAAAGTTCTTCCGAGTTCCACGAGACGACAGGTTGTTGGTGATTTTAATATTTGCACTCGAGAATGTCGTGCACGGTTTTTAAAAATGTTCTGCAGGATTCGATTGTGCTGGCATGTCCGTTTCGTAAATAGAAACTTGGATCAAGTTCGCTTTCATTCTCGCGTCTCTGGTGTACAGCTTGAAAAGTTCAGTGGATAGAACTTCATTCTAGTGATGTGTTTGAGCCTTTATGTTGCATTTCATAAGATATCTGCAAGAGTAAAATTAATTTTATTGGGCCTTGCAGACTGCACACTAGCCATTTGTTGGGATTATTTGCAGCAAGTAGGTTGCACTCTACTAGACTATTGTAGTAACTGGTTTTTTAGATGGTCATGTCTGTTATTTCCTATTATGGTCATGTGGAATGTGTAAGTTCCCATTTTGATGTTTGTTAATACTCTCTTAGGTCACCCATCTTGGATGCAACATCCTTTTCTTTTGGACATTGTTTCTGCTTTACACATATGTGAAGCGTGAAGGAGGTTGAGATCAGGGTGTCTACCAACCTAGCAAGCCTGAAATTCTCAGGGAATTTCGGATCACCTGGAAAAGTCAGGAAATTATCAGGGAAACTGACAAAAGGTGGGCTAAATCAGGGAAAGTGACCAGTGAAAGTGGCACGGTGTTGCGTAACGAAGCCCGGCGATCAGGTGTCGCCACGGCTCTGCTGAATAGCATTGCCCAAAATGTCATCCTTCGAAGGAAGGAACAGCCAGGGAATTTTATCGAAATAGTTGAGGAAAACCTGGAAAAATTATGGACATTGGAAGAAGTCATTTGGCAGACATCCTGTATGATGTACTAATTAGGCAGTGCAGATTGCATGCCAAGCCTTGGTGGAATCATTTGTGATGAGTGGGTCGCAGGTACTATCGGGGAAAAATGAAATGCGAACAGAGGAGCGCGTGGCTGCCGTGCAGGCTGCGCCACCTGGAAGTGAGCCTAGGGGCGAGGGTGCGTGGCCTACTCCGATGTATTCACGCCCTTCGCTCGGCACTCTCCAAGCTTCGGCAGTGCGCCTCTCAGTGCGCTGAAAGCTGTCACCGCTATCTTTGTCTGCTCGGCACGTGGGCCGAGCTTCTTCAGCACCGCACGCGCTGAGCCAGCAAAGATAGCGGTGATAGCTTTCAGCGCACTGAGAGGCGCACTGCCGAAGCTTTGGGAGCGCCGAGCGAAGGGCGTGAATACATCGGAGTAGGCCACGCACCTCGCTCCTAGGCTCACTTCCAGGTGGCGCAGCACTGCACGGCAAGCCGCGCGCTCTCTGTTCGCATCTCATTTTCCCCGATAGTACACCAGGCACCAGTCTGCTTGTAGCAGTCTTTTGTCAACCATTTCATGTGTGCTTTTTATGGTAGTAGTCATGTTAAAACTGACATGTTAAATGTGACATGTTAAGCGTGACATCAACGTAAAACCTGCATTAGTCCGTCGGTTGGCTTTCAGTTCTTGTTATTTTGGTCATTATTGTTGCTTAAATCAGCAGGAGCAAGGTATGTTAAATTGTGCAGTGCAGGCTGCGTTAGCGTTATTTATTGACTATGCCACAAACTAAGTAGGTCTATACTAGTGGCAATCTCGTTAGGCATTTATTTGTCTGTTTTTTCTCATTGTAGTCATCGTGCATATCAGAATTCTTCTGCTGAACATTTTATTTGCGTACAAATTGCATTGGATCAACGAGCTTTCATACTGCATGGCCAGTTTTTTTTAGTATTTGTTGCTGATGCTGCATATGTTATATATGTGTGTGCGCCTTCCATGGAACTTGCTTGAGAATACAAAACAGGCTCTCAATCCAATTGCAGTTGTAATTCAGTTGTTTGATAAGATTTTCATGCATGCTATATATGCTTGTCTTTTTTTGTAGGATGTACTGTTTGTGAATCCCTGATACACGGTGCTTGTGTTTTGTTGTTTTTGTAATTATATACGAGGCACAAACTGCCCATCATATATTTTGTTGCGAAAATAAAATTTGTTTAATTGATTACTCCCTCGTGGTGTTCTTCTGGGCAGCACAAACCCACATGGGTTTCTTGGCTTGTAAAGTCAGTGTTAACTGTATATAGTATTGACCATTAGTTGTCCGCATTGAGATTCACACATACGTGTGAAGTAATTATAGCTGAAATTCGGCAGGCGGGAATAGTAGGAAAAGCATAACTCGCGGCAAACCAGATGGCGCAGGCTACCGCCCAACACACTACGCCAAACTAGATATCTATTCTTTCTGTAAGATACTTTATTGTGACTCCATTCATTCCAGTTGGGGACTACGACGGCCGCTGGTGCGCTCCCTGCCAGCTAAATGGGCCGCTGGGGCCTATGGAAGTGTCCGCTCTTTACCTTGTGTAGATTACTCTATGGATGTACGATCCATTCCGAAAAATGCTGCGCGGAAAACTACTCCGGGTCCGAACAGTCTGTCCGAGGAAGACACAGTTCGGGCAGCACATTAGTTTCTTACATCTTTCTGCATGATCATAATCGAAACATCACGTGCACCCTATTTTCAACCAGAAATGGTCACTACATTTAACTCTTACGCGCTTCTTAAAACCAGATCTGCTTCTCGCCAGTGTTGCCAGATTGGGCTATATATAGCCCAATATATATAGCCAAATTGGGCTACGTTTTTTTCTAGTTGGTGTCAAAATTTCGTGGTTGGCTATGTGGCTATTTTGGGCTATTTCTAAGAATGCGACGAACTGTTGTCGAACCTCAGGTTCGACGCCGAACTTCAAGGTTCGGCTAGTCAACTTTCAAAGTTTTGATCAGTTTTGAAAAAAAAAAAAGAGTTTCTCTTTTGGTTTGTTGAGAGTGAAGTTCTTATATTACGCAAGGGACGTTAGTCGAGAGGAAAGAGAGGAGGGAGAAAGGCTTCAAACTTCTACAAACTTCGCGGTTTTCACAATGCGCAGTGAAGCAATGCTTGCAGAGTTCAAGCTGTCTCCCTACAGCGCAGTGGAGCAAACCAAACAGATTGCACTATTACCACAGGCCCGGTAGCACGTCTTGAACTCGGACACATATGGCTTTGCCCGGACGTGTACTGAACTCTCCAAATGCTGCTTTGGTGCCCATTGTGAGAACTCTTAGGCACGCAAGTTTGTAAAAATGAGAAGTCCGCAGTTTCACCGCTAAACAATTGACTACCTTCCAGTCGTTGACCACCCCAAGAAAGGATAACACAATAAGAAAGAGCGTGAACCGTAATGGGTGACACTTATATTCTTCACAAAGAAAAAGAGATGAGTGGGATTTGGTAAGGACGTGAGGTGGGGTTCTGGTTCGAAACTCCAGTATTCTGACTATTCTGCTTCTATATTCTGTTCTTTTACTGCATGATCATATCTCCCGGGGCTTCGCAATAAAGCTGTTTTTGTGTGTTTTGTGCTTCTGAAAACCTATAGGAAGGTCAGTGTTGCAGGAACGGAGCCAAAGGGGGGGGAATGGGGCCCAGCTTCCTCCCCCCGGAAATCTTCCAGTTTGCAGGGCCTCCCCCTTCCCTTCCCCCCCTTCCTTCCTTCCCCCCCCCCCGAAACAAAATCCTGGCTGCGTCCCCGCAGTGTTGTACAAATTCTGATCCTTCCGAAGCTTTTTTTTTTATTCACAAGTAGCATAATGTACACAAAATGTGGTGCATCAGAGGGTTGAAACAGAGATTGTAACGTGTATTGTATGAGTGTGAGAAATTATCAATATAAGGCTCAAAAGTAATTGTCTTTAGTCTTGCCTATTCTGGACTATAATTTTTTTACCGCATTCGCTATATTTGGGCTATACCTCCCTGTCGTTTGGCGGTTTTTTGGGGGGACCAGTTGGCAACACTGCTTCTCGCTGCCACTGCTAGGGGATTCTTTTCGGCTTCTGGTTGGCCAGAAGAGCATGTCAAGCCCTCTTTCTTCGTCGAAACGTCGCGTATTCCTTCCTGTCCACGTTCTTTTTAGGCCTACAACGGCTACAACAGACCTCATCCAGCATCCATCCAGCTGTTGACAGACTTTGCTAACAAGCCGATCAGCATCCAATCCAAAGCCGGATAAAGGTAAGAAACAAAATGGCGAGCGAAACGACGTATGCGTTGGCGTGGTTGCAAGGTGGTCGGCGGCAATGGTTCAGGTAAAGTGGCTGCAGGGTAAAAACATTGTATGTGACCGTGGTAGTGAGTGAAAGCGCTGCCTGCAAATCTATGCAGGGGCAGAAATAGCTCCAAGTTACCCGCCCGTGCTTTGATTTTGATGTTCGTGTTCTGTCGGTTTGGTCGTGCGTGGGCCTAGTGACCCAACCTGTGCTCAACAACGCCGGTAAGCACCATGCTGGTAGTTGACTCGACGGCCCTTCGCAGTATCCCGACGATCGTTTCGTCGGCATGTCCCGCGAGACGCAGTAGCCAGTCAAGTAAGAGAAAGTACGAGCAGCAGGAAAGCAAAGCGGCCGCGGATTATTTCATAGCGGCGAGCGACGGCACTTTTCTACCGTTTTCGTTCGCGCACGCCTTTGTATCGGCTTTTGCCCGTTCGTGGTGCAGATGCCCTTTGCCTTTCGTTGCAGTGCGCGGTTTGCACGCTTTGAGCGCACCTTCGGGGCTCCTGGCCGAGTACGGGCGAGTGTCGCGCCGCAAGCCCGGCGAGACGGCGATCGGTCGCCGGTGGCCTCCGTGTGCAAGCTCGCCGAGACACCGCAAACGGGGCATCGGTTTTTGCCGTCCGCGAGACGCTTGTCCGTTATTTTATTTATCGTTGCATCAGGGTATATATTATGATGGTAACCTTGCGTTGTTTACCATACTTCGCAAAATCGTAACAATTTTTCTACGGGCGACTCCTAGAGCCGCTCGTGAAATTTTGCGGCGCGCCATAAATATATATATTTTTTTTTGCGACACGACATTTTTTTGCGTTAATACTTAGCGGCATATTTAAACTTCCTGCTCGTAGCGCAATCGCACCAATGCCGAAAAAGTCCGCAAGTACTGGCTAAACGTCACATCGTAAGCTCGGCTCGTTTTTCCAAGTTCACATCTAACAAAGCTAGGTACCTTCAATGAAAATACGGTGCATGTCCAGGCAGTTAGCGGCATCCTTTGCCTTGGTAAGCGCATGCGTGCGGTGTGAAGTCCACCACCAGCATGGCAAAGGGCCCCATCTTTACCTAGCATATCGTCATATGCAAGGAATGTATACTCCGTTCGCCCTTAAGCTGAGACTAGAATCTCCACCTCAGCGCGAACTCGCTGGCTTCCGCAGTGCTTTGGTTGCGCGTGCCTGCGCGTTCGCACTTGTGTTAGCAAGGGCAGAAAAATTGCATTGAAGGCGGAGCTTCTAGCCTCAGCTTAAGGATGAACGGAGTATAGTCGAAACGCTGGATAAGCTACTCGAGCGAAACCTCAGTATCAAGAAAACGTTGCAAGTAAAAAAGCTACAAGGCATCGTGTAAACAGACCTTTACGCGCGATGAGCACCGTTCGTTTCTCTTTTACCGCTACTACAATTACTTGTCGTATACCGGAATGCGACGTCGTCGTGTTTGATTGTGGCCGTGCATGGGGATCTAGCCACAGAGTTATTATAATGTACGCTAAAGGTTGCGAAGACGTGACAGTGTGAAGTAACTTGGATGAACATCATGTCTGACCACGCCTTTCATTCTAGTGAGGAGGAGTACAATTCATCGAAGAGAATGACGAAATAACGGTGGCGCCCGTCCCTCTGTTGTGGTTCGACGTGAGCATGAAACAACGGCGTGAGGCCAAGCAAAATGTCTGGGGCGGACATCTTGTCTCGTGTGTGAGCGGGCCAAGCACCAGACCCTGACTGGCCTTCATTCAGAGCATCAAGTTTGCAGAAATGCAGTAAGTATTATTTTGTACTGTTCCTTTTCATCTAAACTCCTGATGGTGTGCTAGCACACGTTTTTGATCTACTCTCTGTTAGCATGCTTGACCACATATAGCTTGCGTGCAGTTGCTCAATTTATCTTGCTCCATAATCTTCGTAGTGATACATGCACATTTGCAGTAGTGACCGAGTCCTTCAATACGGTACTGGTCACAAAACTTTCCCGTAATGCTTTGGGAAAGCAATTCACGCTGCCAAGAACTGCCGCGGTGCTGTCATACTCCGGAGAGCTTTGACGGACAGCTTAGAAGCTTGTTTTTATTTGCAGCAAGTTTGCTTCGGCGCCGTGCTGTGCAGCTTGTGCTTGTACCTTGAAATATTGTACGAATGGCCAGATTTTGGTGTTTGGTAAGATTGAGATCTCGGCAGGCTTGTGCTGAAGGAGCTGACACTTCTTTAACAGACACGTCTCCTGCCAGCGCGAGTAAATAGGGAGGGTTTGTCTGCCACAAAGTGTCATTCGCCGCTGGAAACAAGACGCCGTCGCGTCGTCTGCTACCAGAACCGAAGAAAGGTGTATCCTCTCTTACGCACTGTATGCTGCGAGTGAAATGATACAAAACAAAGTTGCATTGGGAACTTCTGCAATTAAAGAAGGGACGTAATTGACGACCCATGCTTCATTGGATGTGGCAATTCGTTCCAAAACATCGTAAGCCCAGGCGCGAGGTGTCATATAACCACAGAGCAGCCGCTTGCAGCCCGAATTTTATTTCCTATCCCGGGGAAAGTGTTCATTACGGGATTCTCTCCCATTCTTAAACGGTTGAGAGTTTATAAAAAAGGCCGTCCTGAAAGCCCAGGAAATGGCAGTTCCAACAAGGGTACATGCACCATGCTAGGCCAAATAGCCACGGACCTATATATCGGATTTTGAAACTGGTGCTTATTGCAGCCAAGCGCAGCGCATCTCGCGTGCATCGCCGACGTATCAATATTGTTTTTATTTTCTTTGATTGTCAAAAAACATCATAAAACTTTGTGGGAGCATTGATTATTGACCATACAAGCCAAAACTGTGAAGTTCCAAAAACACCTTTTTTTCCCGTAAATTCGGTGAATTGGGGCCGTGTCTTCCTTTCAGAAAGGTTATTTGATTAAAACAAATGTTTATATTAAATTTATAAATATTGCGTACATATTATAATGTTTTTAAATGCTTACAAAAAATTGAAACACTCTCATTGTGTCTGGCCACCGCTCCAAAGCTACCCGAACCTATTCAAAACGCCTGAAGGTTCGGGCGTTCTTCTGAAACTTCCCGAAACCCATGTTTCTAAAAACCGTTTCTCCCCATTATCAGTGCATAATGTTCTTCAGCAAAATGGGTAATGCTTTCTTATGCCTTGCTTATCTTGCAGCCTTCGACGCTCAGCTGCTAAGGTCGTGATGGACCTGCACATTCAGAATGGGCCCCTACAGCAGCAGAACAAGGAACGGCAAGTCTGTTGGGCAGATGCTCAGGCATATGGTGTCTTTCAAGCACAAGGGAGAGTAGGCGAGGCCCGGGGAGAACAGGCGACACCCCAGGAACTGGCAAGACCCGAACCACCTGAGCTGTTCCTGATGCAACTCAGCTACATGGAACAGTTTTGTGCTAGAGAAGCGCAGCTGAAGAACTTCACCAACAGGACACTTCTGGTATTTATGTGTCTTTTTTCACGGTATTGACAGGTATGAGGCTGCGATTCTTACTTTGTGGTTTAACTTGGTTTATTTGAAGATTTGTGCAAATGGGTCGAAATGTGGACTGAAGCCTTTTACTGTAATATTTCAAACGGACGCCCACCCAAACTGTGTGTTTTAAGCACAGTCGGTGGCAAATTAAAAATGAGTGAGATATCCCACCTTCATCACGGGCCTTCTGTTATTTATAACACCAGAGTGCACGCACAGCCAATGCACGATTGAAGGCTATTTATTGTAAGGGACATCCTTAAACTGAACACTGCGATAGAATTGTGTCAAGGTGATGTAACGCCAATTGCACGTTTTGCAAGCCAGCTTTAGTAGCCTGCGTATAGTTTCTGCAATTGTTAAACTGCGTTTCATAGAGGCTACTCAAGGGAAAATGCTGGACGGTGGCCACCGAAAATTAATTGTTTGTGCGTCGTTACATTTTGAACAGTTTTCTCAACCCGAAGGCCGTGTAGACAAGAGGCCTTCATGTGCATCCTCATTGAACGGCATTTTAAGTCTTTTTCAACTGCCGCTACTAGAAATTTTTTTAAGTAAAACATTTCACAACGGGGGAAGTGAAATCGCCCAGCACATTTGCCTTTGAGTGCTCACAATATGTCGGCCTGCAAATAATCATAAATCATGCTGATTTCCTACGGCAGTTAGTCCGTTTTATCCTTAGAAGTTAAATTCCACACCTGCAACATCTCTCCCCGTGAGTAAGTGTGCGGAGCACGCACAAACCTGCCTGCGTGTTTTTTTGTGTTTAATGATTACTTGGCAGAAGGATCGAGATGCTGTAGTATATATTGGGCTTCTTTTGGTTTTATTACTGTTCTCACTTGAGGCAAGTCAAAAGATCTATATATTTAAGGCGATAAATTCATTAGTTCTTTTGGCATATGCTTCAGAAGTAAAGTTACATGCTTGAAAATACCTTTTAGCCTGGTCCAAAACGTTTTTCGGCGTGCCCACCATATTTGTATGCCCAAACAAATTTGTAAAGGATTGCCGGATGAAGTTTCATTAATTCCGTGTTTACTTTACATAAGTAGTGCATTTCCAAAATTAGATGTTAACCTGTCCTAACTGAAGGTCACCCCATGAGAGCAAATAAACTTTCCAATGTGAAAGAGTAAGTGTCATTGCATCCGCCACTTCATTCAGGGGGTGTGAGTACATGCGTAGCTGTGCCTCCATGCATAGCATACGGCAGTCACACAAGCGATTATTACATGTGGCGGGCTTGAGCTGAGTAAGTTGGTTCATTGGCCTACAGGGCCACCACTGAGTGAGCACTAAACAAAAATATGGAGAGAAAACTACTTACACTGTGATGCTGTTGCCGTTTTGTGCGGCTATGAAGACGAATTTGGTCAAGTCCTGCTTTTTATGCCCTTTTCAATTCCAGTCTTAGTGAAGTCGTAAAATAGGCGATAAATGTGCAGGGTGACTAGCCGACAGACACAGCTTTAACAAATTCAAGATGCGTAGGGTCTTGAATGCACTGTTATGAGAACCACATACATTATTAAAATTACTGAGTGGATGCTGATGAGCAAAGATGATCCATCAAAACGTTTGCACAATTTGGACGATGCAACAAATGTGACTGACTAATGATATTTAGCGGAGTATGGAGGGAAATATTTTAATCTTTCTGGTTTCATCTAAGACTCGTAAAGTTGCCATATATAAACATATTTTTTATTCTCTCCAGTAAATATTGTATCATTTTGATGCATGTATACTGTGGCTTGCTGCATTTACCTGGGCATTCATATTCTCTCACATGAGACATGTTCGTACCACTGTATCTGCATGTCAATAACTTTATTGACATGTTGAGAACACATATTGTCTTTCTAGGAGGAGCAGGTCGTGTCTCTAGGAGACGGCAAGACCATGCAAAAGGTGGTGCGAGAGATGGTGGGATGCCTGTTTTCAAAGCAAGTCCAGGAGCGGTTCTCCCTCCTTGGCTACCGAGGAAAGTCAAGGTTTAAGGACGCCATGATGTGAAGGTGGTAATCGGTCATGCATAATCATTACTAGCTTATAAACTGATAGTATCTCTGTTGTAGCTCAATCGACACGCAAGAACTTTGAAATATGTTGCCGATTAAAAGAAAGCTGAAACACTTCTTGAACAAAAAACGAGTTAGAGGTGAATTCTGGCGTAGTTTTGTCCTGTGAATCTGAATATCGCTTTCGTTTTCCTCGAAGGTATAACAAAGACCCGAGAAAACAAGAAAAACCTCCGACCAGTCGTGACGTCATACTAGGATCTTTGGGCCGCCAAGCGCGTATTACTCATGTCGGCAGCGCGTGCAATTGCGAGTTTGCCAGGTATTTTTATCCGCACTGAGGCAAGTCGTGACATCTATTTCTGACATTTTTTTTTAAATAGCAAGAATTCACGTGCATAGGTTTGACTGGCGCTGAGGATGCTCCAGAGCAGGGATTCCGGAAGCTCCTAGTATGACATCACGCCCCGGGAAGGAAGGGCTTCAGCTGTACTTTAAAAAAAAATTTCTGCTGCCTTCGTGCACCAAATCGAAAAATAAACTCGATATTCATGATCCTAGAGGCCAAATGAAGACGAGTTTGGTTTTCTTCCTCAAATACAGAACAGCTTCAGTTTCTCTTTAAACCTTGCAGTATGCAAAATTCAAGTCGTCAGTTCCTGTCTTCTTTTTTTTAATTTGACTTGCATTCTTTATTATGAATAACTCCAGTATTAGCATTCTCGGAACCTTCATAATCAAAAGCAGCGTTTTGAAGTAGCTGTGAAAAAAGATTTTGTTTGTCTTGTCTTGTTATCCTGTTAGTTTCCAGGTTAAAAATCTAGTGAAGACCAGTTAGAGGCATTGGTCTGTAGAGTGTCAGTTGGGTAAGTTTTGCTCTCTTTTGAGCCACTCATCTCTGCGGCCCGCTTCCTCTCGCCCCCACTTCAGTTTAAAGGATGTTGCATGAAATAGCCATACGCTTCCATAGAATCTGCACCTTAGCGTGGTTGCCAAACCCAGAATCTCCACCGCTGTGGTGCTCTCTTTCTGTCACCTTTAAATTGCAGGCTAAGTGAGGGACCTACTATTTGCACAAAGAAAATGCTTGTAAACTGCAGACTGTGAACAACACCTTGTGTGTAGCTTGTATGCAAGATATTGGCTTCCCCTATCCCTCGACTAATCTGTGTGATCTGACAATTATCTTTACATCTGCCATACAAAGTCGCGCTCAAGGGTGCAGCGTGGACGCAATGGACAAGCGGCTGGCGGGCAGGGAGGCGGGCAGGGGCAATAGAGTTAAAGAGATGGACACTCCACTGGTGGTTCCAACCGTATTTGACGATGAGGGATACTCTGGCTAAGGAGCTGGCTGCTATGGATGCACGAGTCACAATAAAGAACGTCACAGTAAAAACATTTTGTATGTTCCTTTGTACTACCCACAATATGCATCTGGGTGACAGATGAATGGGACATGTCGTCTCAACAAGTACACAATAATTGCCATGAGTATACTGTATACATGGAGAAAGTCAATTGTTCACACAGAATTGTTTCTTAAAATTGCACAAATACTAAATTGGCTTGTTTTGGTTAAAGTCCGAAAAACGTATTAAAAACGGTCAGTACCTATAAAATATCTGAAAAACCATAAAATAGTTCTGACAGAAATTTAGCACTTCCATATTTAAGTGAATTTGTTCTACTGAGAAGCTAGCTCTTCAAAATTTTAATGCAGTAGAATGTCATACTTGGGCTTTAAAGCCAGGCGCAGCTAACATTCTAGTGGATCTATGCTGGGTACACTGAATGCCAAATAGGCTGGCGCTGGCCTGCAATTGCGCTGGCACTGACCCGCAATTACGCTGGCCCTGATCTGTTATTACGCTGGGACTAATCCGCAATTGGACTGGCTCTGACCCGGAAATGCGCTCGGACACTGATGGTTTCCTACCGTACCACCGGTTCCATGCCGGGGATCTCTGTCGGGAGCTCACTGGGTACATCCCGTATTCCCGACATCCCGGTTCCCCAATAAGTTCCCGGTACCTGCCGGATTGCGGCATTGGGCCCGGCCGATGTCACCACTTGGGGCGTTTCCGGTACTGGCCGGTATTAGTATCCCGGCAGGCCAATACCGCCCCATCCCCAACCCGACGTGCTGTGCTGCTTGGGAGAATGCTTAGCGAGAGAGTAGATGAAAATAAATTATCTAGTGTAGATCAAGAAAAACTATTTCCAGAAGGCTATCTTAGGTTCGAAAGGAATATGAAAAAATAACGTATGCTAGAAACAAGGTTAGAGCATTAGTTCAATAAAAAAAACACTTAGTGTTGCGAAGCCACCTTGCAGTAGCAACAGTATAAATTTTCCCTAGGCAGAGCTAGTCATTACGTATAATTGTGCCCATTGTAGAGCATAGCATTAAATTCTCCACCTAAAATATTTACAGGCTCAATCAACTCTAAATCAGTGCAACACTTGCCATTGAAGATTGCTCTCAACAGGGCTGTCTGCAAACTTCTGCGTATTTATTCCCAGGAACCTACCTATTTCGAAAAAAAAATACTTGGTGCGAGTTGTTTAAAACGCCGTAAGACTTAACACTAATAGAAAACCTGCAGTGGGTCACAACGTAGGTAGTTTTTACAGCATTTTGAAGAGTAAGAACACATATGATCCTTAAAACTAGGTCTGCACTGAATTGTTTTAAAGTGAAATGTGCTATGTAGTGTTCTCTATATATATTTTTCCAGACCTAACACTGCAAGTTCATGTCTTTTTTATATTTCAGATCTTCCCACTGTTTGTGTGATAGGTACATAAGATTGATGACACCAACGTAACAGAATGGTTATTTTAAGAATTCATTTGAGAATATCCCGAGCGAAGCCATCTGTGAGACGTCATCTCTGCGACGCCGTCGAACTTACCTCCGTTGGTTTCAAGTTCACAGCATGATAATGTCTGCAGACTTTTTTGGTTGGACCTCCATCGAACCCAAGATTCCAACATGCCTTTGCATTTCAGGCTTAATAGGGCGTTTGCTGCTACACCTAATTAATATGTAAAAATAATGCTTAATTCCAAGTGGCATACCTAACACCCGGTGTCACGAGGACTCTTGTCCTGCAGCTCTTCAAAAGTCACAGGCAAGAAGATATTGCGATGCTCATGTTGCAGGGATTGCCTCCGTCATGGTCCTGGCCAGATCATAGAAAAAGGTCGAGTCCCAGCTTGTGGTCCGAAAATTTTCCAGATATTGCGGCACCCCCGCAGCTGAAAATGTAAACAAATCACACTCAATTTCTTGGCAGAGATATACTACAATGGCTAGCATATTCTTTCGTGATCAGCACATTGATCGTTTTCTTCTTTGTCAGTGATGGAAGCGGCATTTGACCTTTTCTAGCAGCTTTCACAGCATTCAAAATATTGCCATGAAGCAGTTATGACGCTTTTGGTGCAAGTACCAGCATCTGTTGGCACATAACTTGAGAATAAAAACATAAAAGACGTTTACAATCCCCTGTAACGCCGAATTAGAGCGCAGCTCTTAAGGAGGAGGAGGGAAGGGTACTGAGGGGAGAAGGTGGAAAGTCCTCCACTACTAACATCGGAGTGGATTGACGTGTGCTTAACGCGAAGTCGCAGAAAATGCACATCTTTGGTGAGAGAATCGCGTGTAAATTTGGCGGGAATTTAGCGGGGAAATGTTTTCTCCCAACTGAACCGGGGAATTTTTTCCACTAGATGTAGCGGGGAAATGTTTTCCGCTACATCTAGCGGAAAGAATTGTTCCGCTCAGTTCAGCGGGAAAAATTTTCCCGTCATCATCAATGATGAGTCACACGTAACGTCACCAGTGACGTCACTGATAACGATGACGTCATCGTCATCCTCATCGTCATCGTCACTGATGACGTTATCAGTGACGTCACCAGTGACGTGACGTGTGACGTCATCGTCATCGCGCGGTCACGCCGACGGCGACGCCGCTCAAGCCGGAAACGGGCGCCTAAGAGCTGTACTCTAAAAAGTGATTGCATCTAAGTGATTCCATTTATGATAGTGGTCAAGGGTTCCTCTTTGATACTCTAGCATATTCATTATAACCGTTTGTGATAAGAATCGATAAAGCATAAAAGGAACACAGTCTTCTTATATAAGGCTCTAGTCTAAGTAGCTCTAATTAAAATGGGTATTCAAAATGGTTGAAAAGTAAATCATAACGCAACACTTCATTGGGATAAATCTTCTCTTCCCTTTCCATTTTACACTGGGCAGTTTGTCTAGCCCGTAAATATAATTTCTGTAAAATGTCAGCAAGAACCAGCCTGTCCGCTAAGACGTCTGCTATTAAAAATATGCCACGAAAGTTTATTGAACCTAAACAAACTCAAGACTATCATAAACTGCAAGAACAACTATCCTCAAGTATCACAAAATCCTACATTTGTGTCACTGCTCTATATCGGTGTAGGAGCCAGACTTATGTCAAAGGTCGCTGCGCTTTCGGTCGACGGCTTCACGGGAACTACAGCCACTACGGTAATTTGACCGGTGTTCGCTTCGCTCTTTTTTTTGTATTTTATTTAAGTTTGAGATTAACTAACGTATAGGAAAACGGAGTTGGACCTGTAATAATCCCGAGCATAATTTGCGAGCTTATCGCGCTAAGCCAGGCTCTCCCCAAGGTCAGTCGCTGCTCGTGGCACTCCGGTGCAAAGCGGTGAAGCTCGACGCGCGTCCGCTGGTAAGGGGCAGTGAAGTTTGACGCGAGCGGCGCAAGTGCCTCTGTACACTGCACACACGGAACGAAGGTACGTGACAGACATGATAATCAAGTGATCTCATTATTTATTTGTTCATTTGTACATACCCTCAATGCCTCGGGGGCGTTATAGAGGGGAGTGGGTCAGTACAGGTGGTTTTGAAGGGCTAGTCGGAATTGCTTGGAGTCGGGTATGGTAACTATGGCGTCCGGGAGGTCATTCCAGTCCACAACTGCTTCAGGGATGAGGGAGTGCTGGTGTGCTTGACTTGATGACTTGGGACGGGCGATCTTGCATGGATGGTCCAGTCTTGATGATATGTAGGTGGGCGGGTTTAGAAGAGACATTTTCAAGAAAGGTGTGTAAAAGACTTCATGAAGAAGAAAAAGACGGGAAATTCGACGGCGGGAGGAAAGTAGAGAAAGGTTAAGACGAGACTTCATTGATGATACACTTGAGGTACGAGAATAGTCATTGAAAATGAAGCGAGCGGCACGGTTCTGGACGGATTCAATGGAGTCTGTTAAATTTTTCTGATGAGGATGCCAGATGGAGGACGCATATTCTAATTTAGGCCTAACGATAGTGGTATACAAAATACGTTTTAGGTGTTCAGGTGATGATCTAAAGTTTCGGCGAATGTAGCCTAGAGAGCGGTTTGCTGAGGATATAATTGTTTTAATATGAGTATGCCATGATAGATTAGGTGTGAGATGCAAGCCTAAATATTTGTAATGGTTAGTATAATCAATAGGGACAGAGTTCAAAAGAAGTACAGGATAGGTAATTGACAATGAACGAGAAAAGCACATGCATTGTCATTCGTGAGGATTTAAGGACATGCGCCATGTGTTACACCATCCAGACATTTTAGAAATGTCGTCTTGAAGAGTTACAATATCATCAGTAGAGATTATCTTACGGTAGATTACACAGTCATCGGCAAAAAGCCGCACAGTGGAGGAGATGTTGAGAGGAAGGTCATTAATATATATTAGAAAGAGTAATGGGCCGAGCACTGTTCCCTGGGGGACACCAGAAGAAACAGAGCACGGGGAGGATTTGGTGTGGTTAGCATAAACAAACTGAAGACGTTGAAGAAGGAATGATTCGATTCATTTTAGTATATTAGGGTCAATCTTTAGCATATAAAGTTTGTGCAGAAGGAGGTTATGTGGCACTTTGTCAAAAGCTTTGGCGAAATCCAGAAATACAGCACTAGTGGGGTAGCCGGAGTCAAGGTTTAGGTGAAGGTCATTAGTAAGAAATCGGAGCTGTTTTTCACAAGAGAAGTTGAGGCGGAAACCGTGCTGGGCGTTACTAAAAAAGGAGTTGTTTTCGAGGAAATCAAACAGATGCGTGAAAATGATATGCTCCATGATCTTAGATGGGATGCAAGTAAGAGATATAGGCCTATAGTTGAGGGGAAAGGACTTACTGCCGCTTTTGTGGACCGGAATGACCTTGCCGATTTTCCATTCCTCAGGCACCATCCCCGACTCCATAGACTGCTGAAATGTTTTGGTCAGAAATAAACTACAAGACAGTCTAGTGTTACGTAATATTTTAGTGTTTATATTGTCAACGCCAGAGGACGACGAGACCTTTAATGAGTTAATAATTTGAATTACACCATTAAATTCTACAAAAACAGGGTCCATTGGAAAATATTCAGCAGGAACGCGAGCAGGTAAACAGTCGGTAGAAATAGGTGTAAACACATTGCAAAAAACATAATTAAACATAGATGCACACTGATCATCTGGCACAACATCAACCGAGTCGCTAAAAATCTTTGGTAAAGCTCAAGACCCTGGCTTTGGTTTACAACAGCAGCCGCAATCGGTAATACTACTTTTGTGCAAAGTTTTTTTCAGGACCCTTAGTTCCTCGCATTGACGACACCGTCTAAACATTTAAGTGATGTCTGCGATCAACCAACAAACGCATCAACCGGCCAGAGCGGTTGATGCTCAGCATAAACGGCACTGTCCCATTGATTCGCAGCATCACAAGCGTAGCATTGTAGTAAGCTTGGTTTATGTAACTACATTTACATTTACAATATTAATAATTGTTTATTAGTTTCAATGCAGAAGCCGGCCATCGTAGAACGTCGATGCACCACGTCACCCCGAATCTCCGTGTCTTGTGGCCACTTGAGTGGTGTTCCATTTGTGCTCTGTGGGTTTTGGTGTGCCATCCGGATACTTCGACGTTGGTGAATCGAAGGGGAGAAGGAAGCCGGTTTAAGTCTGTCGATTGTAACGTTTTCGCGTTTTCCTTGAAGCAACAGCGCATAATGTTTTAGTGATTTTTTTTCAGGAAAAGAAATGGTCTATTGTACAGGTTTTGCAGAGGCTTCCGAGGTGCATCCTTCCAGATGAAAACCTGTCCAGCCTCAGCAAGTGCAGAATGTTGGAAAGACTTCGGTTGCGTTTATTAGCGTGATGGAACTGGGCGAAGCGTTGACATTGCTTGCCTTAACTTGTAGACGTAGGACGCGGAATCCACGGTGTCTGCTATGGTAGGCGGCTTGATCATATCCGCAGGCAGACGTAGCGTAGCACCGTAGACGAGTTCAGCCACCGTACTCCCCAGGCCAGGTTTGAGCGTTGAACCCAAGCTCAAAGTTGTTCCCATTGAGCACAATGGGCACAACTTGCCCATTGTGCCCAAGCAGCACAATGCGCAAGTTGTGGACACAGGCATCGGGAGACAATTGCCTACGAAGTGATGATTTTAGCTGCCTATGAAGGCGTTCTTCGAGGTCGCTAGCTGCAGGATTGTAAGCAGTTTTGCGCGTCCGGGAGCAGCAGAGAACAGATGAGAGTTGACGAAATAGAGAGGACTCAAAGTGGCGTCCTGGTTCGCTCGTCACCGTAGAAGGTACTCCGAAATGGCTTACCCAGGTGAAAAGAAGAGCTCTGCCGACCGTGTCGGCCGTTATGTTCTCGAGCGGTTAAACTTCAGGCCATCGGGAGAAGCGCTCGACACACGTCAATAAATAGGTGAAAGCATATGGCAGAAACAAACCTGGGACCGTGTACGCAGTGCATTATGGACGACAACGCTATCAAGAAGTGCAATGCGGCGCCCGGTTGACCAACCTGTGCCTGAAGCTGAAAGCCAAGATGGGGGCGTAGATGAGGAGCTGACCAAGACGCCCCCTCGCCATTAAAGCTACCGCTGTCCTGACCCTTTTTAAGTTCTGGGCAAAGGATCCAGCGCTCAGGTTCGTGCAGGTGGAGACCAAATTCCGCCTACACCGAATAACCTCCCAGATAAGGCAGTACGAGCTTATCAACATCGTCGCATTTGTCCTCTCTTTGTACGTGTTCTTTCATCGGCTAAACCAATCAAATGCTGCGCATATGCCGGGACTTTCTCATTTAGTATGCGTATTTGCGGTTGTATTTGTTTGAGCCTTCGACTGTGCTCCGACCTAAGAAGAAACAAAATATACTGTGAGTAGTGACGCTGTTAAAATATATGTTTTCAGGATTTTTCTTTTTTCTACTTTTTAATACTAGGGTCAACCAATAATATGACTTTTCTTTTTTTGCTTTAAGCCCATCTCGGCGCAGGTGTGCCATATGGCGCAAATGGTGCAGCAGTTCCATCACTGTATACTTTGTACTTACACAAATAGTGCCCCTCCACGGCCACAGCCATAGTCACCCCCGTGGACAAGGCATGTCGGGTACCTAATTAAGACAATTGTTTAAACGTCCTTGTTTAATCCTCTTTCACTCGAACCGGAGAATTTTTTGTGGAATGTTAACATTCAAAAGCAAAAGACTACGAAAAAAATAGTTCTGCAACACAAAATCATTTTCTACTCTCATGCTCATCGAGTGTCGACTGGCGATAAACTCGCATTTGACACCCATTGAGCATGAGAATACCGGCAGAGGACAGTTGCCTGTATAGAAAGAATTTAGTTGGCGCACCAAGAGACGAAGGAATCAGAATGGCTACATGTCCGAGGAAAATGCCAAAAAAAGTGCCGATCTCGACTTGTTCCTAACACTGGCACGCAGTATTTATGTTGCCCACAACCGAGGCACTCGAGTTTTGTTTAGCTACCTAACCAGACTAAATTTTTACCCGGTTTGCTTTTTAGAGGAGTCTCTGAATGTGTAATAACTTTTCGGACTACTGCTAACGAAAGCAACGCCAAAACCAACACTCAAATTTACCTGCACTCTCCTGTGCAGGTAAATTTGTGGCATGACATCAATGGCAGTCAGACCTGAGCAAGTGATGGAAGGCGGCTTCACGGCATTCCTTTCGCGCCACCGAAGTCCTGCAATCAGTTTAAAACAAGTTCGAGCAGTGAACTTGTGCTTGCCACCCTCATAATCTGCTCCGTGTTGCCTGAGAAGACTTCTAAATAAGTTTAAAAACCAAAAACAATGAGGAAGCCTTTTGTAGAAATTCTTTAACATTAGGAACGAAAAGTTATATCGACAAAAATATGTGGGTTACGGTTTTACCGCGTCTATTCGTGTGCTTAGCCTATTTTGAAGCAAATCGGTAACAATGAAAAGAAAGCACACTAGTGCAACTGAGGGAAAGACAAAAAAGATACATAATGACAGCAGAGAAATTTAGCCGTAACGGCCATGGGCAGGGAAATCTGGTAACGCTTTCGGATTGGCTCCGCGCCATGTCCCTGCACAGACCACAGAACAAGACCCGGTCGGGGCTTGCAGCCATAAGGTTTTTTATACCATGAAGTGGAACTAAACGGCATTTTATTCTACTGCAAACGGAGAGTTTCTTAGCTAGCGTGCATTCATCAGGTGATGTTGTTACGAACGTGAGTATATTTCAATGCGGCACTATATCACCAAATTGAGAATCTTGCCAGGCGACGCTGAAAACCGGAAGCATTATTCCAAAATATGTCTGCTTAAAGATAACCATGGCGGATGCTTTAAGCCATCGTTGCGAATTCAGCGCTGAAAGCAAACCATGTGACTTTACATTTGGACGCCACGGTACGTCGAGCTTATAATCAATTCTTACGTTGTTTTCGATGCAATAGCTTGTAGCGCCAAAAGTGATCTACCTTAACGAGAAAAAAAAGTATACACGTTTGCCAGTGGGGCCCTGGACTAGCCTTGAACTACATGGCGAAAAAGGTACTCTCTCCAACCTGGATGTTTGCCGCCTGTCACCTCACGACCAACGTGTGAGCAGCGATTGTTTACTCTGATTACATGACCTCGACAATGATTTTAATTGAGAAGAAAAGGGAGAAAAATGATTAGGTAATTTATGTGATGACCTACAGTAAAGGTAAGATGGCTCATATTCCACTGAAACATATTTTAGCCAGTGGCAATATTTTTGACCCTATTCTGTGTAAATGTAATCAACAGGGTAAAATAAACACTAGTATCAGTAGACCAAGGGAACGCTCACGTTATTCCCAGCTATCTCCTCGAAACAAACACCTTCAAGACTTAAGTATAAACCGCATGTCAGCGATTTGGCAGGCGACCAGAACCCGCTGTCGCTCGGTCAGTCGTGCGACAAGGCAAACCACATGAAAACGAAGAGAGGAAGCGACCAAGGCGATGAGCGACGTTTTCTAGAAATCCCAAAAAGCAGCGAGGCGACGAGCGTGGGTGAGAAATCGCAGTCGCTCCTCGCCGACTCTTCTCGCTCTTTCGATGGTTTCCGCTGTGTTGGAGGCAAGTCATTTAAACAAATCAGAGGCGCTATAAGTGCTTACCACAGGATTGGGAAGAGTTTCGAAACCAGCCATACCTATGGCTTTCTTTTCTAACGCCACCAAGGTAGAAGTTAACATCGTACATCGTTCCCAAAATGAACGATCCTCTTTCAAGCATGGCTCCTCGTTCAACGGATCGATTTGAATAGTTTATATTTTATTTATTTAAACGCACTATCAGTCTCTGTTGAGACTATGGCGGAGGTGGGTATACAAGTGTACAAAGAAAGCAACAAGAGCAGTGCACACTTGAAAAGTTACTGTAAAAGATATCACTAAATAATCATACAAAAATGCTTTGACAATAACAAACAAAAATAAGAGCCGTCAAGGGCTAGAATACGTTGAGGGAAAAAAATACACACGAAAAAAAAGATTTTACATTTCGCAAGATGCAATATAAGAAGAAAGAGCTTCAAGTGATTGGCATAGCACAGCTTGCTCTGAAAGAAGATTCCTATCACTTATGGTTTGTGGACAGAATGAGTATCTTAAAGAGTCATTGAAGAACCGGGGCTGATGGAGTGCGCGACTGTGTTTGTTCCGAGTCATTCTCGATTCGTCAGGAATTAGGTAAGCTATTTTGTGTATCTCAAATAAGTCCCTAGTAAACATACATATATATATATCTCTCTCTCTCTCTATATATATATATATATATATATGAGATATACAGGGTGTTTCACGAAAGGTGGACAAATTCGATATTGCGAAAACTACGCGTCGCACGAAAAAAGCTTGCGTCATTTTGTTCCTGGGCCAGCCTTTTAGGAAAATTATTAAAGTCCGAAATGATTATATTGTTAATTATTTTTCCGTAATTAACTTTTTTATTATTCGGTTCACGGGCATGGTTTCAATCAGAAAATTGCACAGCATCGTCAGAAAACACTAAATCCAACAAACTCGCAGAACGACAGAGGGCACGCGGAAGCATTTTACGGCTTTCTGAAGAACCGTACAATTGACGGGTTTTTAGTTTCCGGTTTGTTATCGGTGCTCATCTCCGTCCCGGCAGCACGCGCGCCCCGTGGAGAGATAGTGCAACTAGCTCCCGCTGCGTCGCGCGATGTCAGCGCAGCAGAGGTGGGATGCACTCTCTCTCCACAGGCGCGCGTGCTGCCGGTGCGGAGATGCGCTCCGATAACAAACCGAAACTTAAAAACCCGTCGAATTTGTACGGTTTTTCAGAAAGCGGTAAAATGCTTCCCGTGCCTTCTATTGTTCTGCATTTTGTTGATTTAGTTTTTCTCGATGACGCTGAGCAATTTTCTGATTGAAACTATGCCCTTAAACACAATATTATAAAAAGTTAATTACGCAAAAATAATTAACAATTTAATTATCTCGGACTTTCATAATTTTCCTAAATAGGCCCCTGGCCCAGGACCAAAATGACACAAGCCTTTTCTGTTGCGACGCGTAGTTTTCGCAATATCGAATTTGTCCACCTCTCGTTAAACACCCTGATATAGCGGTGTTTCACGAAAGGTGGACAAATTCGATATTGCGAAAACTACGCGTCGCAACAAAAAAGGCTTATGTCTTTTTGGTCCTGGGCCAGGGCTTATTTAGGAAAATTATTAAAGTCCGAGATAATTAAATTGTTAATTATTTTTGCGTAATTAACTTTTTTATTATTGGGTTTAAGGGCATGGTTTCAATTAGAAAATTGCTCAGCATCGTCAAAAAACACTAAATAAACAAATTGCAGAACGATAGAAGGCACGCGAAGCATTTTACGGCTTCCGAAAACCGTACAAATTCGACGGGTTTTTAAGTTTCGGTTTGTTATCGGAGCGCATCTCCGCCCCGGCAGCACCGCGCCCGTGGAGAGATAGTGCAACTAGCCTCTGCTGCGTCTGCGCGATGCACAGCGCAGCAGAGGCTGGATGCACTATCTCTCCACGGGGCGCGGTGCCGCCGGGGCGGAGATGCGCTCCGATAACAAAACCGAAACTTAAAAACTCGTCGAATTTGTACGGTTTTTCAGAAAGCCCGCAAAATGCTTCCCGTGCCTTCTATCGTTCTGCAATTTGTTGATTTAGTGTTTTTCGATGATGCTGAGCAATTTTCTAATTGAAACCATGCCCTTAAACACAATAATAAAAAAGTTGATTACGCAAAAATAATTAACAATTTAATTATCTCGGACTTTAATAATTTTCCTAAATAGGCCCCTGGCCCAGGACCAAAAAGACACAAGCCTTTTTTTGTTGCGACGCGTAGTTTTCGCAATATCGAATTTGTTCCTTACCCTTTGGGAAACCAGCCTTCGTATGTATATATATATATATATATATATATATATATATATATATATATATATATATATATATATATATATATATATATATATATATATTTACGCTACATGCTAAAGGGGCTTGCAATCATATTTAAGCGTCTGGCTTTTTTGCGGTTTCCGCGTCTTTTGGGGTTCGGGCAAGCAAGTGGCCACGGAGAGGGGAACTGACAATATCAGTGCGTCGTAATTCTTAACCGGACGACGCGGAAACCTCCTCCACATATGGGGGCCACCCGTGGTGCCGAAAGCGCGCGAAATGTGAAGTATATTGTTCATGGCGTTCTACTGGTCAGAGCCGCTATAAGCTTCTTTTAGTCGAAATACAAAATATAAGTGGCGCGAACCGTTTCAGTTATTTCTAATAGTAGCTTTTGTACAGTATTTTAGATCGGAAAAAAAGTGCAGTTTATAAAGTACGGAAACAAGAAATGACCCGTCGACATACATGCCAACAAGTGGTGGAAAAGGCGGCGCATACTAGAAAGGTCTAGTGGGAGCAGGCACTGACGAGCGGAGGAGCGTAGAAAGGTCCTGATACACGCAGCGGCGCTGCGCTCAAGGATCCGACCGGTTCCGATCGTTCCAAAGGGCCTTCGGCGAGAAGGTTTGGCTTGCGGTTCGGCCGTTTGGCTGTATGGCAGCGCGAAGTGGCTCCCTTTCTGAACTGATCTTTGCACTGTGTTTGCTGTCCTTTGTGGCCAATGAAGCGTCATGCCGAATTAGTGTTTAATCGCGCAGCAAATGCAGTGCGAGGCGCCCCGGCTGCTTGCTTCATACAGTCTATCCAGAACATGCTTTTGTGGCGCTCTTTCGAGCCGTCGACACGGAGTGCGGTAGCCGTAAGCGCTCGCTGAGCTCACTACGCCTCCTCTAATTCACGGCCAGTCAAGCGAGCAAGGACGTCATGAAGGAGGTTGTGTTTTGCTTGTTTTTGTAATTTTAATTTGCCTATAACTTTTAAAATAAAGCAAAATTCGAGAGAAAGAAAGTTTCATTAAGTTATTATGTTCAGAGCGCTCAGGTTCGGTGCAAATTAAAAACCAGCAAAACCGTCCTTGCAGGGCCCCTTTGAATAGTGGAATGTTAATTTTTAAATGCAGTGCCGTAAATGAAACCAGCCGACGATATTTAAAAAGAAAAACACACAAAACAAGTTTTTGCACCTTTTCTAGCTTTTGCACATTTTTAACAGTATGAGAATCCCAGATTTCGCATGCATATTCTATCAACGGACGTTTTACAGGTCAAAGGTTTTGTGTTAATTGAACTTAGTTTCAAAAATTGCCTTAAATACCAGAGATTATAATTCGTTTTTTTTATAATGCTATCAATATGAGCACTCCAACGGAGATCGTGAGAAATAGTCACGCCCAAATATTTGTAAATGCTTACCCTTGCCAGTACCATTATTCTAGCACAAAATTGTCACGAGCACATGGCGCACATGTTTACATTGATGCGCACTTACCGTAACTTAAAATTAGAACGAAAAGAAGACGAGATTCGCTTTCCGCTTCATGGAAAGGCGTCTTCGGTTAGGTGACGAGCCTAGGCGTAACGGATGCCGAACGCTTCGGGCGTGGCCAGCCCGTTGCACCTCGCTGACCCAGGCTGACCACGCCTAGTTGAACAGGTAGAACTTCGAGAAGCTCGGTCGAGTTGAGATCCAAAGTCGCAAAAGAGCCGGACCAAAAGGCCTCTGTCCCATAAACCACAGGATTACACACGAGCCGTCGACGCGCTAGCTCCTCCGCCAAGCCAAGAAAACTGAAGCCACCGTGGCGGAAGCTTTGCGGTTAGCCGACGCCGGTGGTGGTGGCGGCGGCCAGAGCGGCGGCGAAAAGCGTTCGACTGCTTTCGGTAGCTTGTTCGGCTCGGTGACGCATAAAACAAAACATCTTCCATTCTGCGAGTGAATTTTAATTGGACGGTGCCTTTTGAAGCTCAACTAGGCAAATATTCAGGCTGGCAGTTATGGTTGAAGCGGCTGAAGCACGTTGGTCGCCGACGACGTACCGTGGAGGTGGGAAATACTAAACTATCCACGACACGAAAATTTGCAAAGCTGACCAATCTTTGTTTTAGTGGAAGGACGCTAGTCACCGGGAACACCCGAGTCGGGGATAGAACGCTAAAAGCCGGTCACAACATACCGGCGCTTCTTTAACTATAATCATGTTAGGCTCGGCGCAACTATAATCAGTGGGCTCGGCGCAACCGCCACGGCAACATCGTCTGACATGCCAGCGCTCTTTGTCGTCCAACAGGCGCTCCTTCTGGGATCGCTGGGCCTGCTTTCATCGTCGTCACTTGCCGGGGCCTCGTCACTGCCTGATTGCGGCACCAACACCTGCTTGCCGCATGTTATCGGCGGTTGGCACGACATCGGTGGCATCGGGACGAAGACAGCGCCACCAAGCGGAAGGCTCTGGAACACTGGACCATCGGACGTTTCCTTCAGTGGGCTCGGCGCAACCGCCACGGCAACATCGTCTGACATGCCACCGCTCTTTGTCGTCCAACAGGTTAGTGCACACATAAAGTGCAATGGTTTTCGAAGTAATGAGACGTGCATTGTTATCGTGCCGAGCCCAAAAGCGTTGTGTCGTTTGATGTCCGAGTGTTGTAAAATGTTGCTGCTCCTGTCCGGTGACGTAGAACAAAACCCTGGACCACAGACCAAAACTATAGATCTGGTTCAAGAAGTGCTTGATGCTCAAGAACTTATCGCCGCCGACGTACGGTTGATAAAAGAAAACCAAAGCCGGTTTCTACCTGAAGACTTGGAGCGAGATCCGGAAGACCAAACAAAAACAGAAGCCCTAATTCAAAAGGTTCTCGATGCACAGGAGCGTATTTCGACCGATGTGCTATCGATAAAAGAAAAGCATGATCGACTAAGTGAGCGCATCGAGACCATGTTTAAGCAGCTTGAGATCATTTCAAAAAAGCAGGGTACAGATGCGGAACTTGTCGTACCACTCCAGGATGCCGTTAAGAGTATTAACCAAGTCACCTGTTCTCAGCAGGAAAAACGTGTCGACCTGGAAGACAGGAGCCGTAGGAACAACATTATTGTATTTGGTATTCCGGAACAAGAACAAGAAAGAGAAACCGATGAAATAATTAGGAAAAAGGTGATACAGGATTTATTTCGGGGTCGCCTGGGCGTTGATGTACAGTCGGTAGAACGTATACATAGGCTTGGTGCAAAAAAAACGGAAAAAACTAGGCCAGTTATCATGAAGGTTTATGATTACAATGAAAAGAGCGACGTGTTTAGAAATTGTATGAAACTCAAGGGCACAAAAATATCAGTGTCAAATGACTACTCACAGGTGACGTTGCGCAAACGGAAACTGCTCTGGAACAGTGCAATGGCAGAAAAAGAACAGGGTGCTAAAATAAAACTTGTTCATGATAAGCTGCGAGTCAATGATGACACGTACGCGTGGGATGATGAAAAAAAATGCCGTGTAAAAATAGGTGATTGTCCGGACTCTGAAACTGCGTCTACGTGACAGCGTGAAAACACTCTGACGTCATCTATTTTCCCTGATAGCCAACTGGTAACTAGCGATAAAAAGCGAGGTCGTGATAAAGAAAAATGTAATCGTAAACGAAGTGTTGTTTCTGAAAGGGTTTTTCCTGAAAAGGCACATACTGCTTTGTTAGTGAACTGTCGCAGCGTAAAAAATAAGATTGAAGAGTTAAACGGCTTAATTCAAGTATTTCATCCTGACCTTATTTTTGGTACCGAATCATGGTTAGATGAAACAATACTGAATGCTGAACTTTTCCCCCCGGAATTTGACGTGTACAGAAGGGACAGAAATGGACACGGGGGTGGGGTGTTCCTCTTAGTTAGCAAGTCTCTAAACAGCGTGATGATTGATGTGGGAACAGAACAGCTTGAAACGATATGGTGCCGGATACGAACCCCTAATAAAGGAGATATGGCTATTGGGGTTTTCTACCGTCCCCCTGGAACCGGTGTCGCGACCCTTCAGGCTTTGAACGATGTTGTTTCTGTCTTACCTGATGAGCAGATATTTCTTGCTGGAGATTTTAATCTCCCAGAGCTAAAATGGCATGGTGATGACACCACTGTGCCAAGTGGGGCTGTTTATGCTGAATTTGATGATATTTTGACAACTTATGGTTTCGAGCAATTTGTCCAGGTCCCAACTAGAGGCGAAAATATACTGGATCTACTCTTGTGTAATAGTGAAATAGTTCATGATGTAGCCGTCCTACCAGGAATTAGCGACCACAAGATAGTCACTGCCAGCTTGACGTTCCCTCAGCTTTGCCGTGCCCAGGATAATGACAGAAAAGTCTTTATGTACGATAAAGGTAATTTTGAAGCTATAGAGAAAGGGCTGACTGAATCTTTCGAAGATTTCTGAGCTTTTCGCTCTAGAAAACAGTGTAGACGCTACATGGGAATTTTTCAAAAATCGTTTGTTGGAATTAATAGGAAAATACGTTCCCGTTAAAATAATACGTGCAAAAGCAATGAATGATAAGCCCTGGATGACAGCTGCCGTAAAAGAGGTGATAAAAAAGCGCAGACGTGGGTATAAAAATTATAAATTACACCCATGCATATCGGCAGCCGCAGAGCTAGAGAAACTGAATGTAACCTATAAGGAAGCTATTACCACTGCAAAACGCGAGTATTTTGATAAACTTTCCGATGGCATGCGACTTAGTAGCAAGGAATTTTGGAAATACCTCAGAAAGACGCGTAAGAAGAACATGGGAATTCCAAATATATTATACCTTGGGGAAGTAATTGAAGAAAGTTACAAAAAATCAAGCTGTTTTAATACATACTTCCAGTCTATTTTTGCCTCCAGCGTCAGAACTCATTCTTACCCCCTCTCAATGAACAAATTGTGAATCAAATGCCTCCGGTCGTCATCAGTGTAGAAGGGATAAAGAAGTGCTTAGATGAGCTTGATATTAAAAAGGCTGTAGGTCCCGATGGTTTGTCACCGAGAGTTTTAAAATTATGCTCATTTGTTGTGTCTCGCTACTTAGGGATTATTTTTTGTAAATCGCTAGAACAAAGTGTACTCCCAGGTCAATGGAAGATGACGTGTGTTACGCCAATCCATAAGCACGGATCAAAACACAATGTAGAGAATTATCGCCCTATATCACTGAGCTGCATATGTTGCAAGATTTTAGAGCATATTGTTTATAGTAATGTTGTGAGGCATCTCAATACAAATAGATATTTCTCTTCTACTCAACATGGTTTTAGAAAGGGCCTCTCATGCGCCACACAGCTCGTAGAACTTTATCATGACTTGGTTTCAACTGCTGAGGGGGAGGAGAAACGCACGCCATCTTTCTTGATTTACGCAAGGCTTTCGATAAAGTGTCTCACCCTTTGCTGCTACACAAACTGAGCTCCCTTAGCCTTGATGAAAACATATACCGTTGGATTGAAAATTACCTTTCTGGGAGAAAGCAGTGTGTCGTCATAAACGGTGCAAGCTCAGATCTTGTTGATGTGACTTCTGGCGTGCCGCAGGGTTCAGTGCTGGGACCCCTTTTATTTCTTGTATTTATTAATGACATATCATCGACCATTAACTCGCCCATAAGGCTGTTTGCGGACGATTGTGTTTTGTACAGCAGGGTAGACAGTGTTGGTGATTCAGCTTTTTTGCAGTCGGACCTAGATAAAATATCGGATTGGTGCAGGATTTGGGAGTTGGGCTTAAATGTGGAAAAGTGTGTGCAAGTCACTTTTGGGAAGAAACGTAACCCTGTCCCATCATGCTATTTTATTGATGATCATAGATTAAGTAATAACACTGATGTTAAATATTTGGGGATTACTTTGTCAAGCACCCTTTCTTTTAATGTTCATGTCACTGAAACTGCTAAGAAAGCCAGCCGCACTTTAAATTTTCTTATTCGAAATTTACGCGGTGCTCCACAGAAACTAAAAGAGACTGCCTATTGCTGTTTGGTAAGACCTACACTGGAATACGCATGTGTTTTGTGGGATCCGCATCAGAAGTACCTTGCAGATAAGTTAGAAAAACTTCAAAACCGTGCGGCGAGATTTGTAACAGGAAATTATAGTAGAAACAATAGCGTAACAAAGACTAAAAATGTACTTGGTTGGGAAACTTTATTGTCAAGGCGCAAAGATTTTCGATTGAGGTTCTTGCTCGCAATTGTTAATGATATGACTGGTATTGATAAAAACAACTACATAAAATTACCTAACTACATTTCAAATCGTGTGGATCATACCAGAAAAATAAGGGAAATTTCTTGTAGAACAGATTATAAGAAGTTTTCATTTTTTCCACGCACAATCGCTCAGTGGAACCTGTTACCAGAGTCTTTTTTTATTCGTGACGACGTGGGACCATTTATCTCAGGAAATGGTCTTGATTTTTAATGTTGTTTATGTTCAATGTTTATGTATTTTCTTTATTGACAGCCCAGGTTGTATATTCAAGTGTTCTGTTTTTATTTTATTGAGCGTATTAATCCATGGGCTGTACCTGCTATAATGCCGAAGTTTTCGGCGCTGCAGGTTTTTTTGTAAATAAAAATAAATAAATAAAAATCGCTTACTTGCGGTGGTACACTGATAGTGACACGTCAGTGGGATCGGATCGTAATGACTGCATATATAACGACTGTAAGAATAATGGCAAATTAAGTTGAATCTCGATTGTTGCATTTTTAAAGAATGGTATGAAAAAACAAGAATAATTGTGGCTGCGTGTAAAGCGATCATAAGCATGACGGCAAGATAGAGAATCCGTGTTGGTTGAGTGTATGACAATGAGAATATGTGATGGATCTTGATAGAAGTAGTTAAACTGCTCGATTGTTCGCGTCAAGTTTCTTCAATAGAATGCCTCATGCAATAAAAAAGCTCTGCCGTAGCTAGTGGTAACGCTTGCGCTTCGCACACAACGGACCCAGATTCGATTCCCAGGGGAGGCGGGAAATTTCTTTTAAGGAGAAGGCAACATCGACAACCGACGCCCTATATACCCAACCACAACATCAACACCGACAACTACTACAACATCAACAACGGGCGTCATTTCCACGGGCGGGGAAAGCTCATAACAGCCACCGCTTAAAACATGTCCAGCGTGCTCATACAAGCCATACTCATGGTGTCGTAAGCAGGCCAGGGTATCATTTACCTGTCTAGATATTTTTACAGGATCCTATGGGTAAGAATAGTCCGTGTAATGCCCATACAGGATCATGTATGTGGAAATGGATCCTGTACACCCATACGAGATTTTATATGTGGGTATGGATCTTCTATACCCAGGTAGGATCTTGTATGTGGGTATGGGTCCCATTTAGAAATACTTGACAACGTGCCGAATAACACCACATAACATTTAGATATAATCCCACAGAGAAATATATACATATTATTCGACTAGGGTTATTATACAAGAAGAGAAATGCGAACGTACTATATGGATTTTGCTGCTGCAGTAGCCGACCGCAGAAAAAAAGACAGGCCGTGTTTTTTAAACGCCCGACCTCCGGCGCACACTCCGTGCCTTCCGCTGTGATATGGCTGCGTGAGCGCGCGCTCGAGGCTCACGATTCACGATACACCGAAGTATTGTCAAAGCATAGCCTCCTATATACTAACAAAGCCTGGCAGATCGCCACGGGAAGCGGCCACCGAAATAGAAAAGGAGGAGCGGCAGACAACGGATAAGAGGAGAGCCATGTGACTGGCGCCCCGCTGCGGCGAGACACCGGAACACACTTCTCCCGAGCGAAAAGTTGTGTTTCGGGTCCTCGCCGCTGCAAAAGCAGTGCGCTGACGTCCAGGTTTCCCCGGAAAAAGCTCTTTGATGCTCTATGCTACCAGATTCTCGTGCTCCAAATCGCTAACCGTGCACTCTATGGATCCGCCGTCGAAATGCCATACTTTGTTAGTATAGAGGAGGCTATGGTCAAAGGTAGGAAGCTCGTGCGAGAGACGGGACAAATAAAGCTCGTCCCTGCCGTTCTCACCTTGGCTGTAATCCTTAGTCCCAGGCCCATTTTAATGCGAATATTAATGCGAATAGCATTCTTTGGATACTTCACGCACTTTTCGTCTATGTATCTATCTATCTATCTATCTATCTATATGTCTATCTGGCTATCTAACCTCTTACGCCGCGGTATGGTGCCTGGAACGCGTCTCCGACTGGTGTGTTTACCGTGGCCAAAAAAGTGGTCCCTCGATTTCCGCCTGATGACGTCATAAAAGTGTCATGCTGTCGCCGGTCGCGATCCTGGCGGCGTCCCCTAACGGTTGTGGTGTGTGTGGCAGACGCCTGTTCTGCTGCAGGTCGCTCTCCACTGTGACAGTCCACGGAAGTTACAGCAGCCGAAAGTTGGGACGCCTGGGACGTGGTGACGACAGCGACACTCGTGTTCGCTCGTGCTTTTCGCCAGCATTTCTGCGACCACCCGCCAGGATCGCGACAGTCAACAGCATGACACTCCGGCTTCTGTGACGTCATTTGTTGCCACTTCGGGACCACTTTTGATGTATGGGCGAGATAGGACGCTAAACACACCAGTCGGAGACGCGATCCAGGCACCATAGCCGCGGGTCGATAAATAAATAAAAAAGACCGGCGCCGGCGGGATTCGAACCGCTGACCCTTTGATCAGCAGGCAGACGCGCTAACCACAGAGCTATGAAGGCAGTCATTCAAGGCACTCTAAACACCTGTTTATATCTTTACCATCGCGCGCGTTCCATGCACGAGGGCTCATTCCGCTCTCGTGAGGCTGAGCACTGCCCCTAGCTCACCCTCTCCCGCGCTCGGGAGAGGGTGATGTAGCGGCCGTGCTCACCCTCACGAGAGCGGAATGAGCCCTCGTGCATGGAACGCGCGCGCACCGGTAGCTGTGACAGCGCTGTAAGGCGCGTCCTATGGTAAAGATATAAACAACCGTTTAGAGTACCGTTGGTTGAGACTAGCTGAGACGCCAGAAAGTCTGGTCGGTACCATTTTGAGTGTTTGTGCGTATGGCGCGTGCTTTGCTCGCCTTCCTAAGTGACACAAACGCACGTGCTGGGCTGCGGAGATCGTGCGCAGGGCTGTGAAAGTGTCAACAAATTTAGAATCGCCTTAAGAGTGGGCTGGCGTATCTAGAGTGTGCCGGCCACCTGACGAGACGCGCATAACTCCGCACCGTTTGATGCTATTCGCATTAACGTAGATAATCATTCCCAAAGGATGGGTTCTGCTGATTTTTTTACTACCCTTTTGTGTGCTGGAGAATATCAGGCTAGGAGTCAAAGTGAATAGGCTAAATCCTTCATGTTAGAACGGGCTAATCTCCCGCTGTCTGGCTATTTAAAACAAAATGGAATACTTAGTATACTGTAAAACCCGTAATTTTTGCGAGCCCTTAATTTTCGCGAAAATTGCGAATTAAAAAATTTGCGAAATTTGAAGGCACGCGAAAATTTCGGTCCTCAAGAATTTCAATGCACGTCTCTGGAATTCGCGAAATTTAGTGGCCGCGACTATGTCCTCTCTGACGGATTCGCGAAAAATAGGGGCCGCGGAAATAAAGGGTTTTACAGCAGTATGGCGAGTATGCGCGTGGGAAAATATCTTGTGTAGTTTAGTTTTTGACTGGCCCTCAGAAGAAATTTTCAATATATCAAACTCCTACAAAAATGTTAAGCAGTCGCCTCCTCCCTCTCCGTCGTCCTAACTCTCTGGAAGGTTTTTGGTGTTCACTGTAGATTACCAGAAACGAGTCATTATGTCCCATATTATTGAATATCAAGAACCTGATCACTTCAAATGCAAGCCGCGAAACAAATTTCGGTTATCTCTTTTCTATATTCATAGGCTAAAAGCAAAGAAATCGGGAAAGCTTGGATGCAGGAAGTCATCAGGATTTTTATAGCATTCATATCTGACACCTAGATTTGTGTATGCATTTTAATTTGTCGCGAACTGTAACATAACTGACGCTTCTTACCACATCAGCTTCCTACGGGTTGGATTTATATTGAAAGGTCGTTTGAGCTAATCTCGAGAGCTAGGATTCCGCTACTCATCAGGTTTCTTATAGCATTCAGAACCGATGCTTGAAGTTCTGACTGTGTTCTTTAATTTCTCGCGATCTGCCTCACAAGGAACTCCTCCTACTACATCAGATGACTACGGATTCAATCTTAAATAAAAAACATCGCCCGAGTTTTTTTGTTTTTTTTTGCTTACTTTCATGCTTGTTTTACGCAAGCATTATTTACTGCATATGAAACACGCATCTTTTGTGAATAGACCTTTTTTTTTAAAGTGAGTACACGATGCTGCTTCTGTTTCAGCGTATCACGCGCAATTTCTGGCCGTTGACCACGGGCCCTTCGGATAATTCGAAACTCTCCAATTGTGTTAGGTTCACAGGAATCACGTTACCACGTGCTTTTTTATAGATGTTGGGCAAGGCCTCATTTTGATGCAATGAATATCACATATTGGTCTATATATATGGGATATTTTACATTGTTTTGGAAAGCCCTCACTCAAGACATCATACTACTTCTTAAAAAAACCCAAAACAAAACCTGCCCCCCTCACAAAAACACATTTTCCCCTTCATCCCTCAATGTTGTCAACTTACTGCTTCTGACAAGACGCGGGTTTAAAAGGGCGAACGTATGAGTAAAAAGGGAGCATATCGCAATGATGAGAGGGCAGATTCGCGAAACGATCTCACGCCAAATTATGGGTACGACACAACCTCAGAACAAATTTGTATTCACGAAACAAAATTATCGTAATTTTTGCCTAGGTTACGATGGAATTTCACGACAGCCCCATATGTGTCTCAGGCCCATTTTTACGAACAAATAAACACAGCGTCGCGCATGTACTTCGTCGCGACGACCAACGGACACTTCGTCTTCAACGAGCTTTTCACTCGCGTCCCAACTTCAAGCAGCAAAAGAAAATAAATACTTGAAATCCACCACGACCAAAATGAACGCGGGATCCACAGACGTCCAGAGAAAGCCACAACGGCAACTATCCAACCGACCAAATGGCCGCAAAGGGCTAAGTCAGGAGACTATAGTCGTAGCAAGTCATTTGGACGCTGCGCTGCTCCGACGGTCCCTTGCCAAGACCGTCGGCTCACGACCGGCTGGCTTGATTAATAGAATATGCCCACGCGGCCTTTGTGGACCCTTCCCGTATTAATACTATGGTAGCTGACCTCAATGTTCAGGTAAGAGTTGAATCTCTCCCCTTATCTACCCTTTTTTTGTTTTTTGAGGGAGCATTTGCGAACGCTCTTATCGATAAGGGACACTCTCATTAATTATATCGTCCTGATTTGTGTGATAATTAGCTTATAAAACGCCATATGAATTACCTTTGAAACACATGGCACGTACACCCGTGATCGATATGAAGGTGACCAGCCCTCTTCTTGTTTTTGACGTTCCTGCAAGTTTTGGAACAAGCTCTGTTCCAGAAGAGGGCCAGAACGCAAAGTTTAGACCCTTGGCCACGTACCATTTGAGACGTTGAGAGTTAATATAGCTTTAGGGACCCGTAAAATGAGGCAAGAAACCAGGTAAGGTGTTCACCTTCATATTGCCCGCGGGTGTATTTTTTGCTATTAGTATGTTATTTTTTTCTACACTCAACACTTTCGAACTAGAGCAGTTCGTAGGAGCCCCACGATGCGGCTTCAAACTTCCTCTGCCGAGTGTCACGTCAGCATCAAGGTACGATCGTAAAATATCTGTCCTGAAGCTCTTACCACGACGCGGTTCAACAGCACAGATCCAAAGCTTCGATGAACACGCGCGCGTCCGCTCCCAGTATGAGCAGGTATTCGCGTGTCTCTCGCGGACGCTCTCGTAGTTCAAACGTATATCCTTGGACTTCGGGTTGCTCCTGGATCCCCGAGGTGGCGAAAAACGTCACGGCGATTTCTTTCCGTGTACCCCTGTTTGCAAACGAGCAGCTCGGGTCGTCTTCTTTAAGAACGATGAGAGTTGTGTTGAATTTGTAGTGATCGAGTATATAGCAGTCGTCGAAGGCTGTTACCTTGGCCTCGGCATTCGGGTCCGTTTAAATTGTAGTAGCATCCACATTTCACTGCACGGACACGATCACTAGACAAGCGTTTGCAGGAAGGCCACCAGCGTTCCTTGTTATTAAAATTCACGTGCTCCGAAACATGCCGAGCTTTCCGACTGGTTGTTCGTGTTGCCGAAGACGCTGCTCCATTAGCAACAGCACAATCTCGCAAGGATGGGGAGCTTGAGGGACTCCGGAAGTTTTTTTTCCAGTAAGAGAACGTTGCTTTCCTACTCTAACTTAAGAACGCGCACGTGAACACCAATTTCTCTACTTTTTACGATGTGTGTAAATTACGAACTTCTTAGCTACGTCATCGTAGCCTATAAGATCTCTGCAAACCTGGCCTTAGATGTCCAAACTAGAACAGCTTTGGGGAGCATAGCATTTCGCTTCCCGTGTGTATCAGAAAGCCGTCAAAGTGGCGAAAATGTTTCTTTTGATAAATTCACTTACCTCCGATGCTACTACAATAATCTCCGATCCTTTAGTAAGGTCCTGATCCACATTGTCAGTCCCTGTGTAACTCTCAGGGTCACTGAAGGAGGGCAAGTAAGGAAGGAAGCAAACAACTCGGAAAAAATCAGCAGAACCCATCCTTTGGGAATGATTATCTACGTTAATGCGAATAGCATCAAACGGTGCGGAGTTATGCGCGTTCGTCAGGTGGCCGGCACACTCTAGATACGCCAGCCAATTCTTGAGGCGATTCTAAATTTGTTGACACTTTCACAGCCCTGCGCACGATCTCCGCAGCCCAGCACGTGCGTTTGTGTCACTTAGGAAGGCGAGCAAAGCACGCGCCATACGCACAAACACTCAAAATGGTACCGACCAGACTTTCTGGCGTCTCAGCTAGTCTCAACAACCGGTACTCTAAACGGTTGTTTATATCTTTACCATAGGATGCGCTTTACAGCGCTGTCACAGCTACCGGTGCGCGCGCGTTCCATGCACGAGGGCTCATTCCGCTCTCGTGCTAAGCCTCACGAGAGCGGAATGAGCCCGCGTGCATGGAACGCGCGCGATGGTAAAGATATAAACAAGTTTTTAGAGTGCTTTGAATGACTGCCTTCATAGCTCTGTGGTTAGCGCGTCTGCCTGCTGATCAAAGGGTCAACGGTTCGAATCCCGCCGGCGCCGGTCTTTTTTATTTATTTATCGACCCGCGGCGTAAGAGGTTAGATAGCCAGATAGATACATAGATAGATAGATAGATAGATAGATACATAGACGAAAAGTGCGTGAAGTATCCAAAGAATGCTATTCGCATTAAAACAAGGAAGCATAAAAGCAAAACAAACACCATAGCTTTAATTTTGCTACGAAAATAATGTTGCACTTACATGGTTAGGATCTTCTGTGGCGAAGGCAGAATCAAGAAACGTTTCTGGCCTGGCAGACTCTTCGTCAGTGAAACTATAACAACTTTCTTTATGTGTACAATTTTACGAAATACAATAACGACCCCTGAGAAGCTTAAGGGACGTTTCTGTCTGACGATCGGCAGTTTGCGATATCAAGAAGCGCCGCAGCTTGGATATGCTCTATAAAAAGTTTATATTCGGAAACGCAGATTCACTGAATAAAATTGCAGATACATAAAGTATAGACAACAAAAAAACATTAACGAAAAATGGTCATCACCTATAAATATTAGGAGAAACCAAAAGGCGTCATGAAACCTTAATTTTTCACAGTGTTTTAGTTTATTCTTAAGATCAGTATCCATATTGTCATGCTGCGTCCATGACGGTTAAGGAACGCTTATCAGTAAATCTTGAAGATTTGTGTTTCCACTCATCCGAGTGTGAAAGAGTTAACACCAACATTCCATATTTGCTAAGAGGCCTTCCTCCTGGGTCATGTGCGCGGCATTATCATGTAAAACAAGAGGCCCGACGAACTGTTCAAGACATGTTGTGTAAAAACACGTTGGCCTAGTTTGATCATACCTTTTTTTTTAGATTTGAGACCTATCAAGTCGAAGCTGTTTCCCACTGGTCCATGTCAAATCGTGTTGCATTTTAAATTTTATATCCAACCCTCCAGCTAGACAAAATATTATTCCTTATCCCCAAATTTCAAATTTTCTAATTAATTAGGCACGCCAATTCTCAAAAAAAAGAAAAGAAAAGACGCCGTTTTTAATATTCAGGTATTCAGTCATCTCCCTTGCCAGTATCCAAATCGAGACTACATGGCTCTGCGGATCGTCCTAATTATGTCCTGGCGTTCTATGGGTGTATATTCGTATTTTAATACATCTGTTACGCCTGGAAACGGCACTTTTGTAAGTACGTTTTATTGAAGTTATTTGTAGTGAGCAAAACACAGACCATCCTGAAAGTTGTAATTTTAATATCTCCAGCTGACCTGAATCTTTTTTTTTCTTAAATGATTTCTTGGTTAGATCCCTTTGTGTTCGGATGTGCCTCACCGTGCCAACTAATTTTGTCAATGTACTCTGCAAGTTTCGACGGGGGAGCAATCTCTTCTGTAGCAGACAGCATTATTAATAAAACCAAATATTTGAAAACACTGCAGTTGATTCATAGCTTATCTTACCTAATTTCTTTTTGAGTCGCTTGAGCTACGGACGATATTTTGTTTGGTTTCCTTCCTTGCATCTGTATCGTGCATCTTTGGTGCATGAGCAGGAATTATTGGTTAAGAAGCGCTTCGAATATGTTTTATATTGCCTATATATGCCCATTTGAAGTACTGTGCCCCTAAGTTACCTCCTCCTGACTAGGAAAACATTTTTTTATATAAAGCCGCTTTTGAGTTAAATTTTGTTTTTTGATACACAATTCATGAATATGGGGTGCTTGAAATATATTTTTATTTATTTATTTGAAAATACTGTCAGCCCTCTCTTGAGGGCCATTACAGGGAGAATTTCGATTACAATAAAAAACACACAAAAATCGCCAAGCCTACAGGGGAAAAAAGCCAGCAGACACAACTCTTTGAAAGGAAAAAGGCATTCCACCTAGTATAGAAAATAAAAGAGACACATTGCAGTATACACTCTTAAAATGGCCTGTTTGTGCTCCTATTGGTTTAACAGCTGTGCGATGGAGTGCTCGAAGGAAGACACCGTCTCGATATTAACAATCTCGCTGGGCAATAGATTCCAGGCTTCAATTGTTCTAACAAAAAATGACTGTTTAAACGCATCTATTCTACTTTTGTATGTTTGACATGTTTTTGTATGATTTAGTCTACATGATCGCTTTGTGCTTGAAGGGAGAACATATTTGCTTGAGCTTAGATTCAGTTTGTCGTTAATTATTAGGAAAAGCAATTTTAAGCGTGCAATTTCTCGCCTCATGTGCAAGGGTTCTAGATTGCTATCTCTGAGCATTTGTGTTGGGGATGCCGTCTGTCGATAGTTAGAGTGAATAAAACGCGCCGCTTGTCGTTGTACCTTTTCCAGGCGGTCAATGTCTTTTTTGTGTAGGGGTCCCACACGACACTACCATATTCCAAGATGGGCCTAACGTATGTTTTATAAGCTATTGTTTTTATCTCCTTTGTTGCGTGTTTTAATTTATGTCTAAGGAAACAAAGCTTTTTATGTGCCGATGAACAGATAATGTCAATGTGTTTGGTCCAAGTTAAGTCCTTCGTGAAAGTAACGCCGAGGTACTTAAAGCTTTCTACACTGCTTAGTTCTGTATTTCCAATGCAGTATTGAAATGGAAGTGTGCTCCGTTTTTTAGTTATGTGACAATATACAGACTTAGTGAAGTTTATTTTCATGTCCCAATTGTCGCACCATTCTTTTATATGATCCAGATAGTCATTTAGTGCTGTTTGTTGATCCGGGGATTTAATTGCTGAATAAATAATGCAATCATCTGCAAAGAGCCTGATATGAATATTTGGTGGTGTTCCGAGTGCTATGTCGTTTATATACAACAAAAACAGTAAGGGTCCCAAAACAGAACCTTGGGGCACACCTGAATAAACTGGAAGGGAATCTGAGACATGGCCGTTAATTTCAACACTTTGGCTTCGATTATTTAGGTAAGAATTTATCCAATTGACAATCGTTGGCTCTATTCCGAAAGTTTTGAGTTTTGACAAAAGCTTCCTGTGGGGCACCCGATCAAAAGCTTTCGAAAAGTCTATACAAATCACATCAAGTTGTTGTTTATCATTTAATGCGGATGCCATGTCATGAGTTGCTTCAACCAGCTGTGTTATTGTTGACAGTCCAGAACGGAACCCATGTTGTTTGGAATAAAGCAGCTTATTGGTATCGAGGTAATGTAGTATGTGTTTGGCTATTATATGTTCCATGACTTTGCATGCTACAGATGTTAAGGAAATCGGCCTGTAATTATCTATGGTCAGCTTGTCTCCTGCTTTAAAGATTGGGACAACTCGTGCACAACGCCAATCCAAAGGAAGCTGTGATGACTGCAATGAAGTTACAAATAAGCAATGCAGGTAAAACGACATCCATTCGGCGTATCTCTTCAGAAACATATTAGGTATCTTATCGGGACCAAACGCTTTATATATCCAAAGACAATTCATTCGTTACACTAATTCATGCTGGAAATATAATGGCAAGTCATAATCATGCTAGGAGAGGTTAAATAAGAAATAAAAACCAGCACATAATACAGTGTGCTTAATTTGAACTCAAATATATTTTTTGAAAACAATTAGTGAAAGGATTTGTACGTGTTCGTTCCTTATACTAGGCTCGCGCGCGCCATTAGATTTTTTTTCTTTTTAAGTAAAGAGAGCATGCATCGTCCGAGAAAAGATTGTTTCCCAGTGAATGTTTATTATCTCGAAAAGCTCTTAGAAATTGTCTAAATCAACCGGCAATGGGATCTTCACATCTCGATTTACTTTAAATTATTCCGGAGTTTATGTTGTTAAAAATAAAATACCTGAAATTGTAATTTTTTATATGTACTTTGTTCTCGTATAGAAATTGTGTAAAGAACTGACCGTGTTTTTACGTATTGAATAATGAGTTTTTTGTATCATTACTGTGCGTTTAAATGACACTGCAATGGATTTTTTTTCTGAAGGGCGTAGAAATGTAACACGTATATTCATAAATGTTACGACGAAAAATATCCATTTCTAGGAATATTTACGCCGCTAGACGGAATTTAGGCGGATAAGGTGGACGTCGCAGCCCGCTAAGGCCCACCCCTTTCATACAAGGTGCTTAAATCTCATAATACTAATAATAAGCTTTATTTACCGTATAAGTAAGGTGGGAGTTAAGCGGAAAAGCTGTTCAAGCAGCTTGACGTGTCCTCACTCGCGTTGCAGACAGACAGCAGCGGCAGAGACTACATATACAATAAATTATAATATACTTTAACTACGCTTGCAATTGCTACTACGTAAAAAGTAATTCATTACAATTACAAATTGATTTTCAATCAATCAATCAATCAATGTTTATTTTCCCTTGTGCTAACCAACAGCTCGAAAGCCTACTGGGTTGAGCACACACACTTGAAATACACACAAATACAGAGTTAACAAAATAAAGAGTTGTGAAAAAACATGCAAGCACACAAACATGTATATATGCCAATTAAGAACACATGAATCAAAATGATCGTTCTCCAAAAGACAGGTTTGTACTAAAAATATCGACGTCAGTAAATTGCGTGTTTAAAACATGTTGGATACGCGAAACCGGTGATGCGTTTCGAATGAGGTCTGGGTAAAATACTCTTGGATTTCTAGAGTTCGTTCTAAGTGGAATGCGAAAGTGAACACAGGTGAGGAGAGTAGGGCTGTCTATTGCATTATGAATTAGCCTATGTAAAAACTGAATATCCCGAATAGACCTTCTTTTACATAAGGTGCCCAATGTTAATTTTGCTAAAATCGAATTATATTCATAAAAACACTTTCTTCCAAAATATCTGTCGTAAATGATGCGCACAAATCGCTTTTGTACATGTTCTATACTTTCACTTGCTGTTATAGATATGCAGTTCCACACTACAGATGCAAATTCTAGTTTCGAACGCACATGGGTGCTGTATAATCTCAAAAGACAGTGATGAGTGATAAATGATCTAGTTAAGCGAGACATTATTCCTAGTGTGCGTAATGACTGGCTAATAATGGAAGTTTACATGAGAAAGGAAAAAAAGTGGTCGTTCACAAGAACACCGAGGTCTCGCATCTGCGTGGTCCGACAGATCGTTTCATTTTCCAGAACATACACATATGATAAATTGTTACGCTTTCTCGACAGCGACATGACTTTTGTTTTGCGCGGATTTAAGAAAAGATTGTTAGAGCTGCATCATTCTACCACTGAACGAAGATCGTCCTGCAGCAAAGTACAGTCAGTGATTGAGGTGACCTCCCAAAACAACTTCACGTCATCTGTCGAACATAAGTAATTGAGAGTGTTTTACGGACGACCCCAAATCATTTATAAAAATGAGAAACAACAAAAGATCCAAGGTTTGAGCCCTGAGGAACTCCTGACATAGAAATGAATGGACGAGACAAGAAGCCAGATACCCTTACACAGTTCTCCATTTTATGAAGATAACTCCTAAACCAGGTATTATACTCAGGACTGAGGCCATAGTCCCTGAGTTTCAGCAATAACAACTCATGATTGACCTTATCAAAGGCTTTGGACATATACAGATATATTGTGTCTACTTGGCCCCGACACTGAATAATTGGAAAAGCAAAATTTAAACAAGTGCACAGATTTGTCTCCACGGATCTGCCTTTGACGAAACCGTGCTGTACAAGAACAAACTTTCTTTTAAAGTAACTATACAAACGATTGTACACCAGCTTCTCAAAAGTATTTGAAAATGCATTGCGAAGGGAAACAGGACGATAATTACTAACATCACAAGAATTACCTGACTTGAAAATCGGGACGACTATCGAATATTTCCATTTATCTGGAAAGATACCACTCTGTATAGATAAGTTCAACACTTTTTCAAGAACAGGAGCAAAACTTTCGCCACATCCTTTTACAACGAAGTTGGGAATACGATCTGAACCTGTGGACAGTTTAGAATTCAGCTTTCCAATAGCTAAAAGCACTTCGTCAACTGTATATCTAGTAAAGGGTAAATAGTCATCAAAAGTGGTATTAAATGTAGCGGGTATAGGGGTGTTGACATTGGAAAAGCATGAACTGAAATGATGCGAAAACAACTCACAAACAGATTTTGGGACGTTTCGATAACTGACCCGTTGCTCAGCGTTATATTGTTAGAGTCCTTCGTGGTGTGCTTTTTCACATAGCGCCAGGATTCTTCTGGTCCCTTGTTCAGGTTACGCTCCATCTGCCTGCGGTAGTGATATTGGTCGCTAGCAAGAAGCTCTTTTGTTAGTTCACGACAGATGCTAAATTTTTTATACCATAAGCCGAGCCTCCTTTTCTTATATAATCTGTGGTAATGTAATTTTAATCTGAAGTAATATCGTAAATCTTTCGAAAACCACTTAGGGTACTTCTCTGGACAGTTGGTGCACTGGGGACAAACAAAGTTCATGGCATCATTGACTACCGCTGTGAAACTATTCACCATGGAATCTACGTCAGAGCGTTGTAAGACATCAGTCCAATCATATTGTTTGAAATATTTGTATAAACTAAAGTAATCGCCAGCGCCGTACGCGTACGGTGATGCACCAGACGAAACCCTTGACCTTAGAAACATAGAAAACGAAACCGTAAGGAGAGGATGATAATCATCAGGGGTGACCAGCGGATCGTCTATACGAGCCACTTTTGAAGTAGGAATGTTAGATAAAACCAGATCAAGAACGTTACGGGAGCAGTTCGCGAACATGTTGTGTTGCGTAAAATTGTTAAAATCTATGAAGTTAAACAAACAAGACGCTTTTTGACGTGTGCAGGAGCTTTCACTGTTAATACAACCATTAATCCAGTGCAACTTTCGGTAGATTAAAATTCCCGTATAGTTGCACGCGATATTTAGTGACGTCTATTTCATTTTCAAGAAAATTAAAGTGGCTTACAAATAGAGCCGCATCTGAAGCGGGAGGGAAATAATATGCTTCCTATTAGAAGGTTGAACCTGTCACCAGACGGTATCTCGACCCAGACGGATTCTTGATAGGTTTCCAAATCATTTCGCCTATGTGCATTCAGTGATTGTTTGCAAGCTATCAATACACCACCTCCATATTTTATCCCGGAAGTATAATCCCGATCTCTACGAAACACAGTAAAGGAAGGTGTAAAATATTCACAATTCGCAATGCCGTCATGAAGCCATGTTTCTGACAATATGACAATATCATAATCGGTACCTAGCAGATTAGACATAAATTCATCCGATTTTGTTCTAAGGCCGCGGACATTTTGATAGTAAGCGCTAAGATTCCGAGCCATGAGTACCTTCGGTTAAACTTTCCGCTGCAACCACGTAATGCCGGGAACTAGGCAACCTCCCAAAAAAGGGCGAAAAAGAGAGCCATCCGGCCAGACGTCCGAGTTGTTCAACACTTGCAACGACTCCTCGTCAACGGCAAGATGGAACGAGTTATACGTGGGGTATTTTGTTTTAAGTTGCGTGTAAATCACTGGCTTGTCCCCGATAACAGTTGATACTATAGATTCGACGTCAGTGACGCTAGTGGCTGGGTCCAGACGGGACACAAACAAGCCTTTCGAAGGCGGTGGGCGAGGCACCGCTCTGACGGTGCAATTCTTGGCTTGACCAAATGAGGCCTGAGGCCTCTGGACGGCGCTCCTGGTTAGCGCGCGGGAAACCCGCGTTGTGGGCCATGCTGGTAGACTTACCGTTGCCTGGAGGTGCCAACGAGAACGGTGTCCTCTGAGCTCCGACATTCCCAGGATTATCGCGGACTTGTCCCCGAGGCGGGGCCAGGGGCCGGGGAGCCAACGCCACAGAAGCATAAAGACGGTTTCGCCGGCGGCAAGCCGGCGGGTGCGGCGTCCTCGGGGGAAACCGCGATTGCTTGTTGCGCAGCTGCCTGGTTCACGACCGCTTGGCGAAGTTGGGCGACTTCCACCCGAAGCGCACTGTTGTCCGCACGTAGAAGCTTGATCTCGGCCGTCAAAATATCCAGCCGAGACGAAAGCCTCAGCAGCAGGCCAGAAACTTCTGACGAAACTGCAGCCTGTGAAGTGTCAGCGCTGTCCCCTCCGTTGATGCTGAATCCCGTCTCGCCATCGGTGGGCGTCGCTCCGCTGTCATCAGCTTGTTCGCTGATAAGCCTTGTCGACGAAGGATCGCGGCGCCTTGAACAATCGCTGCATTTGTAGCTGCTTTTTCCGGATTGCATGAAGACATCGTATTCCTCGGCCAGCACATTCAGGCACTTACAGTGGAAGCGGCGAGAACACGATGAGCAGCGCAAATATTGCTGTCTGCCGTAAAACGGGGCGGAGCAGCAACTGCACTGATCCGTACTCGGCGCCATTCGCGCGTCGAAAAGCGCGAATGGCGCCATTCGATTCCTCAGCATCATCAAAAAACCCTAAATCAACAAATTGCAGAACGATGGAAGGCACGCGAAGCATTTACGGCTTTCTGAAAAACCGCACAAATTCGACGGGTTTTACGTTTCGGTTTGCTATCGGAGCGCATCTCGGCCCCGGCGGCACCGCAACCCCGTGAAGAAATAGTGCAACCAGCCTCTGCTGCGTCACGCGATGACAGCGCAGCAGAGGCTGGTTGCACCATTTCTCCACGGGGTTGCGGTGCCGCCGGGGACGAGATGCGCTCCGATAGCGAACCGAAACTTAAAAACCCGTCGAATTCGTGCGGTTTTTCAGAAAGCCGTAAAATGCTTCGCGTGCCTTCCATCGTTCTGCAGTTTATTGATTTATGGTTTTTTGATGATGCTGAGGAGTTTTCTAATTGAAACCTTGCCCTTAAACCCAATACTAAAAAAGTTATTTGCGCAAAAATATTTAACAATCTAATTATCCCGGACTTTAATAATTTTCCTAAATGTCTGCCGGACTTTAATAATTTTCTCAAATGCTTTTGTCGTTTTGGCCCAGGACCAAAACGACAAAAGCCTTTTTTTGTTGCGATCCGTAGTTTTCGCAAAATCGAATTTGTCCACCTCTCGTGAAACACCCTGTATATCTCACGTATTGTATTGTCCTTTTGTGAATTTTGTTAAATTAATAAAATAACTTGACATTTTGAGGTAATAGGTCCTACCTTCTTATATTTTCAATAAATAAAAATGCATTAGCTCATTTACTCTAAGGCGCCAGGTCGTTAAAGTAAATTTCGATTGACACACTTTTGCTAGTGCTGGAAAATACCAGGCTAGGATTCAAAGTGGACAGGCTTAATCCTTCATCTTGGGGAATGCAAGCAAACCTCCCGCTGCCTGGATATTTAGAAAAAATGGAATACTTAGTATATTATGGCGAGTATGCGCCGGTGAAAATATTTTTCGTGCCTAACCTTAGCGATGTATGTCACATCGAGACTGGCCCTCAGAAGAAACATCTCAATATATCTAACTGGTACAAAACTGTTAAGCAGTCGTCTCCTCCCTCTCCGCTGTCCTAACACTCTGAGATATTTTTAGTGTTCACACTAGATTACCAGTAACAAGTAATCATGTCCAATATTATTGATTATTATGAATCTGATCACTTGAAATGCATGCCGCGAAGACAATGCTTATAGCATTCATAACTGGCGCCTAAATTCGTGTTTGCGTTTTAATTTCTCGCGAATTGTCACATAACGGATGCTTCTTACCACATCAGCTGCCTACGGGTTGGATTTCTAATGAAAACATTGCCCAGCTACTCGCGGAAAGCTAGAATTCAGTTAGTCATCAGGTCTCTCATAGCATTCAGAACCGGTGCTTGAAGTTGTAACGGTTTTATTTAATTTCTCGCGATCTATTTCATAAAGTGACTCACCCTACCAAATCAGGTGCCTATGGGTTGGATCTTAAATTGAAAACATCGTCCGAATTGTTTTTTTTTTGTTGATGTTGTTGTTCACTTTTACGTGTTTTACGCAGGCATTTTTTACTGCTTATGAAATATATATCTTCTATGACTGGAACTTCTTTTAAAGTCGGTACACCATGGTGCCGCTGTTTTAGAATATTGCGCGCATTTCGTGGGCATTGACCACGGGCCTTTCGGATAATTCGAATCTCAGTTCATGCGTTATGTTCACAGTAATCACGCGATCACGTGCTTTCTTATAGATTCCGGGCAAGGTCTCAATTTGATGCATTCAATAACAAATATGTGTCTATATCTATGTGATATTCTGCATTGTTTTGGAGAGCCCTCATTCTAAAATGCATATTACTGTAATAAAATTAAAAAACAGCCCACTAAAACAAAGCACATGTTCAGCTTCATCACTTCTTGTTGTCAGCTTACTGCTTCTGACATCGCGCTGCTCTAAAATGGCACAGGCGTGAATAAAATGCGAAGACATCGCAATGATGAGAGGCCATATTCGCGAAACAATCTTACGCCAATTTATGAGTACGCCACAGCCTCACAAAAAAAAAATTGTGTTCACAAAACAAAATTATCGTAACTTTTGCCTAGGTTACGATGGAACCATACGACAGCTCCAGATGTGTCTCAAGCGCATTTTTATGATCAAATGACCATGACCGACAGCGTCGCTCACGTACTTCATTGTGACGACCAACGAACATTTAGTTTTTTGTGAGCTTTTCAATCGCGTCCCGAATTCAAGCCGCAAGAAAAAAGATATTTAAAACCTACCATGGCGGAAATGAACGCCGGATCCACAGACGTCTGGAAAAAGCCACAACGGCAACGATCCAACCCACCTAGCGACCGCCAGGAACTAGGTCGGCAGACTATAGCCGTAGCAAGGCATTCCGACGCTGCGTTACTATGACGGTCCCTGGCCAAGACCGTCTGACCACGACCGGCTGGTTTGCTTAATAAAATATGCCCGCTCGACGTTTGTGGACCCTACCCGTATTAAGTGAGCACGGGATCCCCTGATCATGCAGACCACTCATTTTGTCTTCTTGCTCGTTCAGGCTACGGCTCGCCTCCATTTTCCGGCGCCAACGTTCCTGCCCGACCGTGACAACGCTGTTCTGGTGAACGAGTGCGGCAACAGTCCTGATGAAGCCCGCCCACAGCATGAATGTGAGTCCCATCTGCTGAAAAGCAGGCTCCGAGCTGGGTCATCGGAATGACCTGGACCACGTCAGCCTCTACGTCATTATCAAGAACAGCGGCGCCACCTAGAAACAACTATATATATGGCTGGAATCACTTGGCAGCCTTGAGTGAGCACGGGATTACCTTGACCATGCGGACCACTCATTTCGTCCTCTTGCTCGCTTAGTTTGGTACAATACCCTCATTAAATGCTAAGAAAAAAAAAAACGTGTGTTTACTGGTGTTCCCGTACTCACAGGTATTTTGCACAACTGTTTGTGAGTGTGTTGATTTTGTAGGCCTCCTTCTACAGGTGTCCGGCGTCGTTGAAGCTAACCCCTGTCCGATGAGTGATAAACAACTGGAACAATTCAATGAGATGCTCAGAATGCTGGTAGAGGTTAACGCGCGCTCGCTTAAAATAGATCAGGCTCAGTCAGGTATACTGGCATCGTTAAATTAAGTTAAAAAATCTCAGGAGCCTATATAAACTGCCATAACAGCCAATAACGCTAGACTGTCCAAGGTTGACAATAAAATATTGCCGTGACTGGGGAAGCTGGCGCGACAAGACGTCTAGTCGAAGTAGTTCAACAAGAAAACGGGGCCCTGTGAGCACGTCTGTACGAGGCAGAAGATCGCACTCGTTGTATATCTGTTTTTTTACGGGATAACTGACAACTTATCTGAAACCCTGGCACAAAGAGGGCGGCAATTTTGAACATATTGAGCAGACGCCGAATATTCAAGCGATTGATGGATCCATTATTCCTCCCCACAGGATCGGTACTTTTTGTCGTGATAAATGTCGCCCAGTTATGGTTAAATTTGTGTCGTATAAACTAAAAGACCAAATTCTACTGTCCAGGTCATCGTTTCAATCTATTTTCATTTCCGTTAGTGAGGACTTCTGATTTGGAACACGTCAGGCACGGAAAAGTTAATAAAATTTGCGAAAGCCAAAAATGCCACTTTTATGATTGGACACAATAGAATGAACATTGGTAATAAATGTCATGTTTACGATTCTGTTAATAATAACGTGCTCGAAACCGGTCCGTACGTCTCAGCTGTGGCTTCCGGGACACAAAATTTGCCTTCTGCTGGGGACGCACGTCGAACGTTGAATTCGGAATTGCAGGCAGCGAGGGGAAGGGTGTGTCATTATCCTGTCTCAAATCTGTCGGTACTTTTTATATTATTAAAGGCATTATTAAAAACTAGACGAGTTGTGTTCAGTAATTGACCCTACGGATGCGGATATTATAGTATTTACTAAAACTTGGCGATCTGGGAGAGTGCGTCACTGTGAACTTTTTGATCGGTCTAAGAAATATAATATTTACAGAAATAACAGGCAAGATACGTGCGGGTTGGGGGGGGGGGGGTTAATTGCAGCGGGTACTTATGTTGAATCTTTTTGTATTAATGCGACAGGTGGTTTAGGTATACTCTGGGTCTGTATAGGTTCTCGCCACAACACGTGGATTACGGGAGTATGCTATAGAGCACTGTCATGCTTATCTCTCTTTGTTAAAGATTTGCATGACTTTCTAGGCAACTTAGTTATGCGTTTTCCCACGTCACTGATGTTTCTATTGGGTGACTTCAATTTTCCTTCTATCGTATGGGCAGAGTGTAATCTATTCACAACTGCATCATCATGGGAGTGCACTTACTTTGTGAACCTTTGTTTAGATTTTAATCTCACTCACTGGGTTACTCAACCAGTCAGAATAACGCCGTTATCCTCAAACATATTGGATCTCATCCTGTCGAATCACCCTGACCTAGTTTCCACCATATCAATTTTTCCCAGGTCTTAGTGATCATTGTGTATTGCATTTTTATGTTAAAGCTGCACTGCCGAAATCATCAAGCCACGTAAAACAAATTCGAATTTATGCAAAAGCTAACTTGGACAAAATTAACAATGATCTAGCAACTTTTATATATACATTTCTAGAAGGATTCTCAGACCGTTCAGTGGAAGAGAATAGGCAAATGTTTAAGAAAATAGTAGAATCACTTACTAACCTACATATTCCTCTTAGGACCGTCCTCGAGGATTCTCAGTCTCCGTGGTTTAACAGAGGCCTCAAACGTCTCTCAAATAAAAAGAATCATTTATTCCGAGCAACCAAATCTACCACATGAGAACGGCGGTGGTCCAAACACCGCACGGCAGCTGATACATATATAGAGGAATTTAATAAGGCCAAGGTGGAGTTTTTTACGCGCACTCTACCCGATATGTTAATAAAAACCATAAGAAGTTCTGGAACATCATGAACAAAAAGCTGATTTTTCTCTTAGTCTAAAAAACGAAAGTTGGGATGTTATGCCAATGGATCAGTGTGCGAATGTATTGAACATAGTTTTTGTTGAATCATTTTTAGTGACCCAACCACGGAATGTCCTCTATTAGACATTTCAGACTATTTGCCGATGGCCCCAATCTTGCTAGATTGTCCTGGTGTCGATCATGTCATAGAAACATTAAGATTGTCGTCTTCAGCGGCAGTGGACGGTGTTAATTCGAAGTGCTTCGAAAAATACTAAGCATTACTCTTCTATTCTTTTAACTGAACTTTTTGATCAGTTCATTAGAGATCGTGTTCTCCTTTAGATTGGAAGGTGGGGAAGGTGCTTCCCATTTACAAGACAAGTGACAAACATTCCCCTTTAAATTATCATTCAATCTCTATAACCAGTTTTCCTTGCAAACTTCTTGAGCGTATAAAATTCTCCCACAACGTCAATTTCTTAGAATTTAACAACTTATTATGCCCATCCCAACATGAATTTCAAAAACTTTTTCATGCGAGACACAGCCTTTATTATTCACACATGACCTTTACTGCATCCTGTACCAACGATCCTAGGCAGACTGCATTTTTCTAGATTTCTATAAACCATCCGATAAAGTGTCTCATAAACTACTTCTTCTGAAACTGTCTAAGCTTAACATAGATGCTAACGTTCTTGCTTGAATTCAATATTTTCTATCATCGCGGTCACAATTTGTTACAGTAAATAATAGTAACTCTCCCTTTCCGTCTGCAGCCTCTGGGGTTCGCCAGGGATCTGTTTTAGAACCTTTAGTTGTTTATTATGTATTAATGACCTCCCTCTTCAAGTTTCCTCGTCTATTTGTTTATTTGCTGACGACTGTGTGATTTACCGTGAGATACTTAATGATTACAGTAACATCATATTTCAATCTGACATTAACGTGATCTACCAGTGGCGTGACGTAGGGTCTATGACGCTTGATAATGACAAATGTGATTCCATGCGTGTATCTCGTTCGTCAAATGAAACTCGGAACAACTTTCTTAATCAGTCTCAGCTTGACAATGCATCTCCTTACAAATATGAAGGTGTACATACACATAACTTCTAACCTCTCATGCAAAACACATGTTCAGTATACCACATCTAATGCTAACCGTAATGTTAGCTACCTAAGGCGTAATTTCTCATTAGCACCTAGTTTCCCTTAAGCTAATTCTTTATGAAACTCAACTTACACCGAAGTTAGAATATACAGCCTCTGTCTGGGATCCCGGAGAAGCCACTCATCACCGCGTTGAAAGGCATTCAAAATAGATCCGCTCTTTCTACGATTCATAATTATCGATATACATCTAGCGGTACTTCTATGAAGTCTACTTTGTCACTCCTGCCCCTCTTCCTACGACGTAAGCTTTCACGCCTATCTTTATTTCACAAACCTTATTTTTAGAACTCTGTGCTTCGCGACAAATTAATCATTCCTCGGTTTTCTATTTCTGCTCGTCATGATCATCAGCACAAAGTTGAGGTACCTATTGCTATCACATCTACATTCCAATCTGCTTTCCTTCCTCGCACATCCCTCGACTGGAACCACCTTCCTGGAGCAATTGCATCCATAACTGACACTGTACTTTTTAAATTTGCTCTTACCATTAATTTTTTGTTGAGTGTGAATAACTATACATTACACTGTTTTGATCCCAACTTTGCTCTCCCCTATGTAATGCCTTCGCGCCATGAGGGTAAAGCAAATAAATAAATAAATAAATAGTATGATCATTGACCTTCATGTTCAGTTAAAAGGTGAGCGTCTTCCCCTTATCCTCCCCCTTTATTTTCAAAGGGAGCTGTGATGGACACCCTGATCGATAAAGGACCCTCTCATTAATTATATCTCCCTGTGTTGTGTAGTGATTAGCTTAATAAACACCATAAGGATTACCTTCGCAATACATGCCATGTACACTTTGTGATCAGTATGTTGTTTTTCCTACACTCAACCTTTCGAGCTAGCGCAGTTTGTGGGAGCCACGCGATGCGGGTTCAAACTTCCTCTGCAGAGTGTCACGTCAGCATCATGTTACGATCGTAAGAGATGGGACCCGAAGCGCTTACCAAGACGCGGTTCAAGAGCACAGATTTAGCGCTTCGATCAAACACGCGCGTGTCTGCTCCGAGTATGAACAGGTATTCGCGTGGCTCTTGCAGACGCTATCGCAGTTCAAACGTATATCCTTGGACGTCGGGTTGCTCCTGCATCGCCGAGGCGGCGACAAACCTCGCGGAGATTTGTTTGGGTGTACGCCAGTTTGCAAACGAGAGGCTCAGGCCGTCTCCTTTTCGCAACAATGACAGTTGTGTTCAATTTGTAGCGATCGAGTATATATTCAGCCGTCGAATGATGTTTTCCGGGCCTCGGCACTCGCGTTCTTTAAATTGTGGTAGCGTCCATATTCCACTGCACGGACTCGATCACTAGAGGAGCGTTGGCAGAGAGGCCGCCAGCATTTCTTGTTATTAAAACTCCACGTGCTCCGAAACATGCCGAGCTTTCTTCCGAATGGTTGTTCCTGTTGCCGAAGACGCTGCCGCATTACGCAACAGCCCGCCTCTCGCTGGGATAGGGAGCTTGCGGGACGCCGGAAGTTGTTTTCCCCTACGATAACGTCGCTTTCCTCCTGTCACTGAGGAACGCATTCGTGAATACCAATTTCTCCACTTCTTATGACGTGTGTAAATTACTAACTTCTTAGTTAAGCTTTCGTAGCCTATAAGATCTTCCTTAATCTGGCCTTAGATGTCCAAAAGAGAACAGCTTTGGGCAGTGTAGCATTTCGCTTACCATGTGTATGAGAAAGCCGTCGAAGTGGCGAAATTGTTTCTTTTTATTAATTTACTTGCCTTCGACGCTACTAGAATAATCCCCGATCATTTGGTAAGGTCCTGATCCACATCGTCAGTCTCTGTGTAACTCTCAGGTTCACCGACGGAGAGGAAGTAAGGAAGGAAGCCACTAACCCGAACAAACTAGAGGAATATAAAAGCAGAACAAAGATAATAGCTTTAATTTTAGTATGAAAATAATGTGGCACTTAGATGGTTAGTGTATTCTGAGGATAGCAGAACCAGGAGACGTTTCGGGCCTGTCAGACCCTTCGTCATTGAAAGTAGATAACTTTTTTTTGTATGTACAATTTTACCAAATTACAATAACGACCCCTGAAACGCATCAGGGACGTTTGAGTCTGGCGATCGGTAAGTTGCGGAATCAAGAAGCGCCGCAGGTTGGATATGGTTATATCGAGAGTTTATATTAGAAGAAGCAGATTCACTGAATAAAATTGCAGATACGTAAAGAATAGACAACAAAAAACATAAACCAAAATATGTTCATCAGCTATAAATATCCGGAGAGACAAAAAGGCGTCATGAAACCTTATTTTTTTCAAACTATTTTAGTTCATTCTTAAAGGGGCTGTGCAATGATTTTCACACTTTGGCCAATTAACTGCGGAAATTAATCTGCGTCACCTATGGAACGAAAAGCAGAAAACCGTATTTTCTTGCGAGCGCTAGTTCTTATTTAAAAAAAAATGAAACAAATCGAAGGTCAAAGTGCCTCTCAACTCTCCACGTCGACTTTCGAGTGACGTACTCTGGAGGTTCACGTAGTTTCCCCTTGGGTCCTCTCTTCAGAGACCCAGCCGCTTCCTCCGCGATTGTCGACTTTTAAAGGATTAGCCTCGTCGAAGGTCGCGGCGAGCGATCGACACAAAGGACGGTTCGCCACGGGGCTGACGGCGAGTGTAGCAGCGGAGGGGGACAGGTTTTGTTGACTTCCGCGTATCCCCCAGAGACGCTGTCATTTTAGTTCCCGTAACCCCGACAGGCGGCTGCAGATCGGCAAATAATTCGTTTTTTGCTTTGCGATTACGCAGCAGAATAGCAGTTTTTCGGGGAAAGGTGACGCGTTTTTGGTCACTTGGGCTTGCATAAACAATATAAAAAATGCAAACTGCCAATTATTTCAACATTAAAATCATTGCACTGCCCGCTTTAAAAGGGCTGTGCAACAATTTTCAGACTTTGGCCAATTAACCGCGGAAATTAATCTGCGTCACCTATAAAACGAAAAAACAGAAAACCGCATTTTCTTCCGAGCGCTAGTTCTTATTTAAAAAAAAGAAACAAATCGAAGGTCGCAGTGCCTCTCAACTCTCCACGTCGACTCTCGAGTGACGTACTCTGGAGGTTCACGTGGTTTCCCCTGGGCACTCTCTCAGAAACCCCAGCCGCTTCCTCCGCGATTGACGACTTAGAAAGGATTAGCCTCGTCGAAGGTCGCGGTGAGCGATGGACACAAGAGGACGGTTCGTCACGGGGCTGACGGCGAGTGCTGCAGCGGAGGGGGACAGGTGTTTGTTGACTTCCGCGTACCTCCAGAGACGCCGTCATTTTAGTTCCCGTAGCCGCCACGGGCGCTGCAGATCGGCAAATAATTCGTTTTTTGCCTTGCAATTACGCAGCAGAATAGCAGTTTTTCGGGGAAAGGTGACGCGTTTTTGGTCACTTGGGGCTTGCATGAACAATATAAAAAATGCAGTATGGCAATTCTTTCAACGTTAAAACCGTTGCACAGCCTCTCTTAAGACCAGCATTCATATTGTCATGCTGCGTCCATGAAGGAGAAGGAACGCTTATCAGTAAATCTTAAAGATTCGTGTTTCCACTCATCCGAGTGTGAAAGCGTTAACACCAATATTACATATCTGCTAAGAGGCCTTCCTCCTCGGTCATGTGGGCGGCATTATCATACAACACAAGAGGCCCGATGAATTGTTGAAGACATGTTGTGTAAAAACTTGTTGGCCTAGTTACATCATATTCTTTTTTTTTAGATTTGAGACCTATCAAATCGAAGCGTTTCTCACTGGTCCTTGTCAAATCGTGTGGCATTTAAATTTTAATTTCATTCCGCCAGCAAGACAAAATGAGTCACTAATGGACCTCACACATTTCAAATAAATTACTATTCCTTGTCCACAAAATTCAAATTTCATAAATATTGTGGCACGACTGTTCTCCTAAAGAAGTAACCAACACGCCGGTTCCTGGAATATACAGGCTATGCGGAGGGCAAGTTCGTCTGCTTCTCGCGCAGGGGGTAGCGGTGACGTCAGAACGCCGAGCCCTGATTGGCTGATCGCGACCCCCTATCTGAGCGTCGTCTGCTCCTTTGCAACGTCGTCTGCTCGCAACGTCGTCTGCGTCGTCTTACCTTTCCTGCGACTTTTGGCAAGTGGAGAGGCCAGATTCACGAAACTATCTTACGCCAAAAATATGCGTAAGACAAAACTTAAAAACAAATTCGTATTCACGAACCGAAATTTTCGTAAGTTTTGCGCAGGTTACGACAAAATCCTACGACAGCTCCGAAGCTACGCACTACGATCAAATCAGCATGGCCGACAGCGTCGCGGTCGCGACGACCAACGGACGTTTATTTTTCTACGTGCGCTTCTCTCGCGTCCCGACTTCAAGCAGCAAGAAAAAAGTAAAAAAGTACTTGAACCAGACCACGACGAACAAGAACGCTGGATCCACAAACACCCGGGAAAAGCTCCAACGGCCACGATTCCACCGACACCGACCAAGCGAACTCGGCAGATAGGCTTAGCAGCCACTCCGACTCGGTGACCGTCTGCCCACGACCGGCTGGCGTGCTGAATGGAATGTGCCCGCGCGACCCTTGTGAACCCTTCCCGTATTATACTGTGATCACTGACCTCAATTTTAGATTAAGAGTCAATCTCTTCCTCTTGTCATCTCCTTGTTTTCCGAGGCAACGGTGACTCTCGCCGGTGAAAAAGCGGTGAATATCCGACAGACGCAGGAAAGGTAAAGGAGCCATCGCTTTGACTAGCAGACGTAAAGCAGACGACGTTAACTGCGCCGACCCGCCGACGCCGTTAAAGAATGAGTCTTGCAGCACACGAAAGGGGGAAAAGTATTTGGGAGGGAACTTGCGTGACACCAACACGCTCACTCTCGGTTCTTAGCAAACAAACCTCGGCGTCTCGGGACACCTCGCCAGTGAGTACTTTGACTTCCTCCTGATGCGCGTCTGCTAGTTGTTCGACAAAAACAACGAACCGCTCGAGTTATTTCGTCTGCCTTCTGAAAGGCGAAGTCGAGCTCGCTCGTAAAGACCTGCACTTCCGAAAGTCGCAGGAAAGGTAAGACAGACGCAGACGACGTTGCGAGCAGACGTTGTTGCAAAGGAGCAGACGACGCTCAGATAGGGGACCGCGATCAGCCAATCAGGGCTCGGCGTTCTGACGTCACCGCTACTTCCTTTCTCATGCGCAGAAGACGAAAATGAGCCCACTTGCGAGGCGTATTGAGCCATTCCCTTCCCAATATTCAAATCAAGTTTTATGTTACCGCGGACTTCCTAGATCTGTCCTGGCGTTCCATAGATATATTTTGGTATTTTAAAATATATGTGCCACCTGGGAACTGCACTTTCCTCAGTACCTTTTTTAAATAATTTTTTTTCCTGGTGAGCTAAAAAACAGAACATCCTGAAAGTTATAATTTTAATTTGTGCAGCGATCTGAATTTTTTTTCTAAATGATTTGTTTTTCAGATCTTTTTGTGTTCGTATATGCCTCACCATGCCTACTCATTTTGTCAATGAACTCCGCGAGTTTTGAACGAGGAGGATTCTCTTGTGCAGCAGACATGGTTATTAACAAAGCCAAATATTTGAAAACACTGCGGTTGATTCATAGCTTATCTTACCTAATTTCTTTCTTCAGTCGCTTGAGCAAGGGACGTTATATTGTTTTGTTTTCTTCCTAGCATCTGTATTGTGCATCTTTGGTGCATAAGCAAGAATGATTGGTTAATAAGGGCTTCGAATATGTTTTATATTGCCTATATATAAATGCCCGTTTTGAAGTATGTACGGTGCTTCAAAGTTACGTCTCCCTTAGTCGAAAGATATTTGTGTATATAAAGCTGATTTTTAGCCATTTCTCATATACAGAATCTATAAATATAGAGCTCTAAAAATATATTCAAGGACAATTTTTTCGTAACAATAACTGAAGCTGAAAACATAACGCGCATGACATAATCATATTGGCAGAGGTTAAATAAAAAAGAAAAACAAGCACATCATACAGTGGGCTTAATTTGATCTCAAAGATATTTATTCAAAACAAATTGTGAAATCATTTGGACATGTTCTTTTCTGAAAATTGGTTCGCACGCGCCTTTAGCTATTTTTTTTAATAAACAGAGTGAATTGTTTGACAAAAGATTGTTTCTTAGTGAATGTTTGGTATCTAGAAAAGCTCCCAAACATTGCCTAAATGAACCGGCAATAGGATCCTTACATTTATATTGCTTTAAATGATTACGAAATTTGTTTTGTTAAAAATACCTGAAATTGTCCTTTTTCATTATTTACTTTTTTCCATATAAAAATTATTTGAAGAACTGACTTCTTGTTTATGTGTAGACGAATTAATTTTCTGCAACACTATTGTCGGTTAAAATAACACTGCAATGACTTTCTTTTTCCGAAGGACGTAGAAATGTAACACGTATATTCTAAAATTATTACTACGAAGACTATTTGTTTGAATGAATATTTTGGCGCTAAATTCAATTTAGGTAGAGAAGGTGGACGTCGAAGCCTGCTAAGGCCTACCCCGTTCTCACAAGCTGCTTACATCTTATATTAATAGTACGCTTTATTTACTGTTTAAGCATGGTGGGAGCTGAGGAACAAATCGGTTCGAACAGCTTGACGTCTCCTCAGCCACGTTACAGACACACAGCAGTAGCAAAGATTACATATACAATAAATTATATAATACTTGAACTACAGTTACAATTTCTATTACTTGAAAAGTAATTCATTACAATGACAAATTACTTTTCAAAATTTAATGAGATTACAATAACTTATTTCTGAGAGCGACCCAACTTGGGCTATATAACTTTGAACGAGTTGTTTAGAACGGAACGCTATTTTTTTCATTTCCTGCCCCAATGTTTGAGGTGGCTACAACATCGCGGTATAAATGTCACGTATTGTACTGTCCTTTCGTGAATTTTGTTATAGTAATGGTAGAACTTGACAGTTTGAGGTAACGAAGACCTACGTTGATAAATATTCAATAAATAATGGCAAATTAGTTCATTTTCGCGAAGACGACAGATTGCTAAAGTAAAGTTGGGTTGACAGATTTTTGTTAGCCAGGCAATTAAAAATGCGACAATTAGTCAGATTTGAATATTTTAATAGTGTTAATATAAAACCGCAATTCACACGCGCTATTACGGCCACATTAGCATACAAACGATTGAGGCTATTGTACAATATTTTTATTGATTTAATATTATTATGGCTTAAAAATATATATGAACCGAAACGGGGTTCCCGAATCAATGGTGACAATATTCACGTGTGCGGAGTCAGTCTACAAAATGCTTTAGCAAATAATTCACGAAGTAAAACCAACAATAAATTAACTTTAAATAATTACAAAGAAACAAATATGCGACATTACTGGAAGAGGAACGTAAAAACAGGCAAAATAAAAAAATACCTTCATTGACAATTAAGATCCAGAACCTCATTTGAAAGCTGAAGCTCAATTTTGATTCTTTGAATATTTTGACATGTTTACGCTATTGATTCCTGCTCGCACCCCAGACGGCGCCACACGGTGCCGTTGAGATATGCTCCAAAGAGGATTGTCTCTCAGCCTGCAGTCTAAACAACAAACAACGCGACGATATTTTTGTTGTGCGTGTGTGTGAGCACGTCTCGATTGCGCGAGTGTTTCACCGAGAGCTTGGCCGCTTGTGCAAGCGCTGATGCTTTTAGAGAGGTTCTATCGGCGATGCAAAGTCTTGCAAAAGTAATTGTAGTTCTGCCTTAAATTTTTCAATTATTGACGCTAGAAGGGAATTAATGTACAATTAAAATTACTTTAAGCCGAAAGCAATTCATTACAATTACACATTACAAAGAAAGCAATTAAATTAAACTAATTAAATGACTGTAATTAAATAACTACCCAAGTATGCAATACTTATAATAACATAATATACTTGCGAAATTTCAAGTGCGGTAATACAACTTAAAGAACAGCAATCAAGTAATACAGTGATACATGCACAGGACAGAAAGCAACGTTACTTACGGTTTATTTAGTTAGGAAATAATTCCTAAGTTCATGAGTGCTGCGTAATCTTATATATATATCTCTGAATACATAAGTATGCCTTATAAAGTTGGCAAGGTTCGTTTAATAACCTCACTGAATGGAGAGATGATTGACGTGCGAAAGTTTGGTTGAACATCTGTCTCGCCGTGCCGTAATAGTATTTTTTAAATACTTTATTTTACGTTGAAGAAGAAAATATTTAGATGGAGTCAATATTATTTCTAGAAATATCCTGAGATCGCCTTTCCGCTTGGGTTTCACACGATAACATACATGGCTGCCGACATTTGAGACGTTGACAACGAGCGTAGCTCTGTAGCTCGTTGAGCTCATTTTTTTATTATTTTGAGTGTGAGTCATTCTGCGTTCACCGAGTTGTTTAGAGGAGGTCTAAGGAAATTTTGTTTTTTTAGACGAGTCAGGGAGCAAACAGATCAAGCTCCACTTTTTGAGTGTCTTTATCGGATGTTTCGGGGGCCACGGCCTCCGGGAGTCTTAGGAATGTCAAGCGACACCACGAATACCGGCCCGACCGAAAATTCGGGTCCCTGACTCGAGGGCCCAAGATATGACAACGCGTTCTGCCTGACCAACCAAGCACAGGTATCGAAACTCCTTGGCAGGAACCCCTTCGAAATACTCGGTGACTACGACTCACCCGGAATCGAAAAAAGGTCGGAGACGCCTCCGACTCGATCGAAAACTGATTCGCGTTCCAAAATCAACTCGCTCAAACCGCAGGTATTACCGCTTTAGGAGCCACTTCACCGCAACCGCCAGACAAATGTACGCTTAGCACTAAGCCTAACATCTTCAATGAAGGCAGCCATGTCGCCCAGCTGGAAGAACCCAAGCAGAGAAGCAAAAAGGCGCCAAATCCCACTGCGGACGATGTCGCCGGCAACGAATACATTGAAGACTATAATGCCGGACACTCTGTGGAAATGAACGTCACCGAGAAAGTTTGGAACCATGTATCGAACAGGAAAAGACGACTTGTGCTGCAACCGCAAAGGGGAAGCGCGCCAACACGCGACCGAGTGCACCGTCGTGGTCCGACCGAAGCGCCGCATCCCGCTCGCCAGCATTCCCAAATCGTACCTCAAACGCACAATCTAGGCGACCCCTCAATATATCCAATCTCTCGTACTAATCAAGTTCCGAATGCAGCAGCCAAAATTGAACACTATACTGATGACGACCACGAGCGGTCACGTTCGCAACGCCCTTTTCGCCATCAACGAAGTCTGAATATCGAAGGGCAATCGAACAACTCGAAGGGCTTCGACAACGCATTGACGTGTGAGAATTGGACCGTCTTCTGCATTACCTCCGCAGCGACGCGCACCTCGTTATCGCTTCGTAACCAATGGGCAATCGCGGTACAGAGGTGGTTACCTTCGAAGGTACTACCATCCCGCCGGCAATACTTTTCGGGATATGCCGAATTACAGCTCACCCACACATGACCCGTGTCGCAGTCTGTTCGCTGTGCCACGACATTGGACACAGGAAAGACATATGTTCAGAACACGCACCGAGCACGCTGCGAAAAGTGTGGGTACAATCAACATGACCAGAGGCACCCGGCGGACCAATGCACTGCAGAGGTCATGCTTCGGTGCAGGAATTGCGGCGGCCCGCACCACCCGACTGACCCGAGGTGCACGACGCGCAGAGCCGCTACCCAGGACTTATGCACTAAACTGGCGGTCGAGCGGCACTCGAGCACGCAAACCAGAGCGACAGCAGCCACGTGGCCCTAGCCCTCGTCGTATCGTCGGCGACAGCAACAGGGCGCACAAAATACAACAGGTGCAACCCTAACACAGCACAAGCCATGAATCTCCTGGCAGCGGCAACCGCCACCGAAAAAGACGCGAGAAGCGCCGCAGAGGCGGAAAGAACAGAGGTAGATGCACTTTGTGGTCGCCACAAGACCCCGGTCACCCCAAAACCGGCATGACCACCGATTCAAATACCACCCCAAACCAAAATGAAACACACCATCATTTTTAATTTCAATTTAACGAAGAACAACCTCAATTACACCAGCAGAGGCAACAGCGAAAAAATGGCAACAGCAGCAGCAGCGACAGCGGCGGCAGCAGCTCCAAACGCCATTGTGGAACGCGTCCGATTTCCCCGCCTTAATCGGCACCACAACAGCGGATTCGGCGTCGGCGGTGGCGTCGTCTGCACCGACACTGAAGGCGGACGGCAACGACAACAATAATTTGGCAAGCACTTCCTCACCCTTCCCACCGCGGCAGTTTGCCTGGAATAAGTCGAGAAGAAACCCTTTCAAGGTATGGCGACGCCAACTCGCCAAACTCAACCCAGCTGTCTAAAATTTCACGGACCACTCGAGCAGAGCATGACCCGCAAAGACTCGGCCCTCGCGAAAATCATGTCCATCATACGAGATGGCTTCTCTGAACTTAAGACATTTCCTATATACCGCCTTCGCTCATGGAGACCTCAGCTAAAGGCGGGAGGCACGCCGTCGTTGGGGGGCGCACCGATGGAGATATAGAGACTTTAGATGGAGGCGAAGGATCCTTCAGTTAAATCGCCGCTCCTTCGCTCACAAGAAAGCTGAGCTTATGCAGGTACTCGACGCCTAGCAACGTTAACGATGACGACGGCCTTTTGCCATCCTTCTCCAAGAGACGAACCTCCCGGACTTGAAAATGCCCGAATACAATATACTCGCGAACCCAACAATACCTCCCAGAATACCACCCCCACCACAACGATCTCTGCGATCGCGAGCACGAAATACGACGGGGACCAGGGCACTGGTCTTCTGCAGAGGCTGAACTGCGCCACTACGACCGGCGCAACTGCAACTACAACAGGTATGATGCGAAGGGGCAAGTCTGCAATCCTTGTCGCCAGGCGCCTTCCGCACGTCACCTTAAGTCTTGCTCACTGGTGCAAATAAAATCAGGAAGTGGTGGGCGCGGTTGTACAAATACCAGATCACCTTAAAGTGCTCGTGATATCGGTTTGTACTAGTCCAAAGACAGGTGTGAACAAAGGCGAGTGCTGTGGCAACAAGACCCCCAAGAAGGAAACCCCGAACAACGACCGAACGCGTCTCCACTCGCCGAAAGTCGACCACCCCGACTGCCTGGTCGTTACCGGAGGTGTCTTCAACGCCCCGCACACCCAACCTAGTGGGAAGAATGACAGCTCCTGGGGGAAGGGCCGTCCTGCAAGAGGCAGCTAGAAGCCGGAGGTTTACACCTCGTTAATGACTTCGACTAACCCACGCGTTTAGGCCAGATCGCCAGGAGAGAGAAACCATCACAGACATCACGTGGACGTCCGGGCTGAAGGACATCTCTTAGACCCTGGGTGAAGACATGTGGGAAGCGACCACCTCCCGATCTTATCGAGCTGCGGCGCGCCAGGAAATCCGCCACCCCTAGTGACGCTGCCGCTGACAGACGCACGGTGCGCGTGGTACATTGGGACGCGTTTAGAGAAGAGACGTAGAAGCTCACCTCCGCAGAGACGAACGATATCGACGTTCTCGAGACGGCGCTGCAGGAAGCCAACTCTTGTGCTGCTTCGAGCGCAAACTTTTACAAAAAACGCCAGAGGAAATCACGAAAAGAAAAATTCCCCAACTAAAAGCCGCAGCAAAATACCCATTTCGTTCGCTGGCACCTGCCGCAAACTTCTATCACGGCCACGCACTTTTGGTAGCAATAACTAAAGCACACATTGTTTTGCCAAAACTGGTGTTTTGAGGAACAGCAGGCAGGCATAACAGTATCCACTAATAACACATTTCACCTACCTGTCTTTCATACTCAAAACCTCCCCACACTGAAACCGCCTTCGCAATGTGTTCCGATCATCTAGAACTGAGATATAGTACAAGGCCGTATCTTAATTAGTGTCTAGCTTTTGTAGTTACGTTTATATTGTTTTTACATCCAATTCTTCATTTAAACGCCATGAGCCCTCAGGCTATTAAGAATAATTAACTTTCGGGTGCAAGGAAGACAACACTAGGAGCGCCTGCGCGCGCAAAAAGCGCCGATAAATCCTCTGCACGCCTGAGTTTTGCTTCTAAAGAACCAAAGAAAGGGTTCGTGATTTTCTTTCCGCACTAAATCGCTACTTTGTTAAATGACATGTGTCCTGGGAGGGCACTGCCGTCCGGCCATTTTCCCGCCTGATCCGTTTCATTCCTTTTGTTCCTTTTTTTATATATCGCATTTGTATTATTCACTTGGGGTTTCATAGGTTATACGTGCTTTCATTTTTTTTGTCTCTACGTTTATTGTGCTTGCAGTTTTGTATTCCTTACACATTTTCAACACATTTTGTCCCTTTGCATGCGAACACCGACGGCCTCCACGACACTTTGCACACCATAAGTATACCAGCGCTTGTGCTTTCAATTGCGCCCTGAATTGGCTTGTTTCACTAGGATTCTGCCGGGAGAAAAAGCGTTTTGCGAACTGGGTTGTTATTGGATTGGTAGACAGAGCAGCAACGTCACAGTGGCAGATTTGGAGACGAGAGCAATACTACGCTTGCTATGTTGTGGTATAGTAGAAGGGTTGTGAGCTGGGCTAGTCGGTAAGCATTATACTTGGCTAGATTCATCGAACAACGTGAGGAAGCTGTAGAAGATTACAGAACAATGGCAAGACGTTGAACTCACAACCCAATAATTCATCGCGAAGATAAGTTCTTTCTTCTTATCTTCTGGGTGAAACATTGAGTTGTGAGTTCAGCGTATTTCCTGTCTCCTGTATTCTTCTACAGTTTCCTCACGTTGTTCGCTGAATTTAACCATGTATGTTGAGGTACACCATCGGCTTCGAAGTTTTTTGCAATGTTTAGTCGCTCGATATGCGGAAACATTGTATTATCACAGCAAATCACTTGCCCTTTTCTCGTGTAAGAAACTACGCATTCCACAGTTCAACTGAAAACAGCCGCGTTTGCAGCTTCGGAACTTGCAATTCTTGTGCCTGTTTGCCACGCTACGACCGCCCGTTATATTGTGCAGCGCGCATACACTATAGGCATTGGTAACAATAAAAAAATTTTTTTTTTTAATCTGAGGTCACGGCATGTATAATAGTAACAACAATTTCTCCTCACTCACAAAAGGCGTCGTGCCGGCGGCAAGAGAAATACGTGCAGAAGCAAATGATATCATGCCGGCTTATCACGGCGCCACGCGAACGCACGTGGTGCCACCCGAGAACGTCGCCTTTGCTCAGAAACGGCGTCGTGCAGCCAGGGAGGGACAGAACGAGTTGTCCGTCTTTCAAAATATCGGGGAGCGTCTGATATTCGCACTTGCGCGTGGAGTGGAGTAATTAATTTAATTTATTGTTTAGCTTCTTCCTAAGGTTTGTGTTCTCGCGCTTAGGGCAGGACAAACAAATACAACACCCTGCGCTCCGGAGTGGTATGAACAAACCCGAAACAGCAAAAGAGCCTAAAGCAGACGCTTTCGGCAATATGTTACTTGAGGCAAACTCTAATACACACTGATATTCTTTTTTTTTTAAGAAAACTTATTAAACCTTAAAAAACAGTACAGTCAATGCAATAATTCGGATTACGAAATGTTGATTGAATTGTTAATGGGGAGGAGGGGGAAGGTCACGGAGCTGCGGTAGGTGTTATTTCCTGTAGGCCCTTGAACAGAACAACTGAAGTTGTTTCCCTCTGCATGCCTTTTATAAAAGCCAATAATAAATTTTGCTTATGCAAACGTGAGCATTATGACGATAGTATAAAGCATTCTATATTCGAAATGACATATAAAACACCTATATATGAAGTACCAATAAAACTACACAAAAAAGGTAATACAAAATGTATTAAATATAATATTTGCGGTACCGAAGCCTCCACTCCTTCGAAGACATAAAGAAAGCATCTCCCGTTAACGTTTATGTTTAGGATAGCTGTACACAAGCGAAGGATACTGTAGTAAAAAAAAAAAAATAGGACGCCAGTGGTGTTTTTTTTTTGACCGTAGATTTTTTTATGCAGGCATTCAAAGGTTAACTACTCAACACTCAATAGATTCCTAGAAGCTGTAGCTTAGCAGTAAAACCATTCATAAATAGTTAGAAATGACGCATTTTTATTAATTTCAATTATGCTTTAGCTAAACAAGGATGACCGGCGGCTTTTGGCCATGATTCCGCAAAACGTAAAAATGATATTTATGGTTTGCCTAGAGATATTACTCAAAGGTTAGCTTTTGAGTACATCAAATTGTAATTAAAAATTGTTTTTTACTTGATGCAATTTTATATTTTTCTAGCTCAGTGTCCGTTGAGGTTATGAACAGCTACAACAAAACGAGTGAGTAGCCCAATCAGGCGTTTTAAAATACATATAAGTAAAGCGTTTCCTTTTTGCTTCAGCAGCTTTGAGTCTGAATCATCGTACGAGGCGAACAAATACAGTCTCGATCCATTACTGCAGTTTACCATACAGTTAACATCACACAGCAATATTTTACGGAACTTGGTTGCGTGGGAGGGCTCAAAGGTGCGCATTAAGGGGCACATGAGACATTAAAACGCATGTAGCTAGCGTTTAGGAAATTTCAGACCGGCTTCACATTGGCTACTAGGTTCAAATAACCCGCCTGCTCCTATCTTGAGCGAAAGTGCGACCTATTGTACCTTAGTTTGGAGCTGAGCGAATTGAAGGCGTTTTGACGAAGCCTTAAAACATGTTGGTTCCTTTTCATCTCCCCCTAGCAAAAGCAGCTTCAAAGACAAGAGCTGTCGCAATTCCCTTTCCTTGCGTTTTATGTATTTTTGTGGTGTTGATACCTCCTTTTTTTAGATCTTCATAATCGTGTAAATAAAACAGTAAAATCACAGACACCTTTCCAAACTACGCACCATGGCCCTAGCTCTAGGCCGATTGCAAGGATTTGCCGTCACAGTAATCCTAGATCTCTCAACGCTCATGCAGTATTGATCGCTAAGTGCGGCGCTTCTTTTTTATTATATTCAATTGTCCTGGAAGTACCTTTACTATATCATATAAATGAGTGGCATAACTACATAAATCATTTAAAGCACATTGGGAAAAAAGGCTTCAATGTAATATTAAGAATCCTGCAAGGATTACCGTGAACTTAAAAATAAAGCTGTCCATCGTGATGATAAGAAAAATCTTTCTTCACAGGAGCGCATATTTCCATCTCCTCTGTCAATTTAACTTTTGAAATCTTGCGTCTATACTCTACAACAACAAAAAAAGCAAGGTAGGCAGTTGTAGGACACCTTTTACCGCACTTTTAATCCACCAGGCGCGCCCTCTATCAGAAAATAAAGGGAAGGAAATGTTTTTTTTTATTTATTTATGTAATACACATGCCGCCAAATCAGGCATTACTGTGGAAAAGGGGGGGGGGATTATATACAAAACTCATAACTTGTCAGTCAGACCTCTGCTCTACGGCAGTTGAACCATTCAAACAACATATAAACTTTATAAACCATACAATGAAATGGAAACTTATAAACGAAGCATATAAAAAGCTTATAAACCATGCAAGGGAATGCAAGGTAATATAGAGAACTCAAGCTAGATTTAATCTAACGGAGAAAACAGTCATAATTTGATAGTACACCAACCACAGACGTAGACAATCAATTCCAATTTCCGCTCATGGATAGGTCTTCAAAAAAGGACATCCTAATTTCCTCTGTTTTGAACGAAATTTTTTGCAGATTTAAACTATGGTCAACACGCTCCCATTGATACTGGGGGCGCATTATATGCATTCTTCTTTGTATGCAAACTGTCGAATGGTAATTGCTGTGAAACAACTTCAAACGAAGTCTTCTTCTGCGAGTTTCGAGTAACTTCCATTTTAAGATATTTTTTGTGCCTGTCTTGCTGAAATCCATAGTATAGTTTCCGGTAAAAACCGAGCGGCTAAGTTCTGCAGTCTTTCTGGTTTTATTTAGTCACGTGCTGTAGGCAGGTACTAGACGACACATGCGTATTTCATGACTCATCTGAGGTATGTTATATAGAGCTATTTCAGAGTGTCTGTCCTAAAGTTTCTAGCAGTATTACGGTGAAACCGTAATGTTTACCAGCCTTAGCCACTACGTAATCACCGTGGGTATGTCATTTTAAGTCAGTCTTGTAATTTCCCCCAGATATTATTTTATAGTCTAACACTCTTGATAAAATATTGTTATTCATGACATAAGAAGCAGCTTACGGGATTTGTTTTCCTTGTGAATGACATAAAAATAGTTTTCTCAAAATTTAAATACACACGCCGTTTGAGGCACCAATGTTTAATTCGGTTGAGATCCCGTTGTATGATATTAGCATCCTCAACATAAGTGAAGGCCCCATATAAAAGGCACTCATCTGCGAGCAGTCTCATCTGGGACACTACTCCTTCGGTGATATCATTATTCAACAACGAAAACAGAAGTTGCCCCAGGACCGATCTTTGCGGTGCATCAGATGTGACTTGCACAGTATACGCAGAAGACAGTGAGCCACTTACAACGACAAACTATCTTGTTGATATCTTGTTAATGAGAGAGGAACTAGCGCTCTCCACGCCTGTCGGAGCTACGAAGAAGAAGAGCTGTTCGTTTGACCACGACGTGAACTAGTCTAATAGCCCCTTCCCCTGGCAAATGCCGAGCGCTCCGCGCCAGCGGTCGTCGAGCGGTCGGCCTCCGTGAGCGATCGGTCACGTGATCGATCCCAGTGGCACGCGCTGCGGAGAAAATCGAGCGTAACGCTCCCAGCGCCACCGCTTCCAGAGCGTCTGCTCTCGCTTTTGAACAGTTTCGGTTCCCATTGTTATCTTGCTGAAAGCATGAAGTTCTGATCGGAATTTTATGCTTTGACAAAAAAATATGGATTGTTAACTACTTGATTAACGGTGACCCCGACGTTAAGACACAATTTATTTTTCCTTACAGTTATATAAGCCCTATGAAGACAACTAGAAGTACTTGTACGAGCCGTAGGATGCTATTAAGCAATACCAAACACGTATGCCGTAAAGCGATCGTCATCTCCGAAGGCGGCTTCCATCTGCGGAGTACTTGGCGTATTGTCTTCTAATTATTCCAATTACATTACAGAGACCACAAAACGAACATACGACATACCTAGCTCTTCATCCGAATAGGCGCGCACAACGCCTTCGACGTAACGCGATATCTTGGGCCTCTTCGCTGGCCAAACAAACGACTCGGCAAACACTTCGCTGAGAACGGCTGTCTCGTCGTCACTCGAGCTGGAGCTAAGCTAATATCTTCGTCGCTGTCACTGCGTTTTATTAGACCTCCTGAAATTAACTGCAACGATGTCATCGCCGCAGTATGCTCGGGCGAGTCGGTCATGACGAGGGGAACGAAAGCAAGCACAGCAAGAGAGCCCACCCAGCAATCGAAACAAAAAAGCCGCGAAAGTCCTTCACTCCCCAGCGGGAATGTCGATAACGAAACTGAAACGTTGCGAGAGGCGACTACAGATCGTACTCCTCCGAAAAAGGCTGCGCGGAGAACTACTCCGGACCGCTCGACGCGCTCCGCCACTTTTCCACGGAGCGGTTGGAGCCGCTCGGCGAGCGCCCCACTGGCTCCAGATCTACAAGCGGCACACGGAGAGATTGCTCGCATCTCGCGAGGGAAACAAGAATCCGCTCGGCGAGCGCGCGCCGAGCGCTCGCTATTTGCCAGGGGAAGGGGCTATAAGTCTGGGGTACAACGGAAAACGCTCAAGACAGTTCCTTTTTTTTTCTACAAAGAATAAAAAACCAAAAGGTTTTACCAGTAATAGAAAAAAGATGTAGCAACACTGGGCGATCCCCGCGACATGACAGGAAGCGGGAGGCAGGGTTCGGCTGGACTGGCATCTTTTCGCCGGTTTCGTGTACAATGCTCTGGAGGAGGGTCTTGAAACCCCGGCCTGCGGGCCAGGTCCTGTCGGCGGAGGCGTTCCGGCCGTTCCGCAGATGCCCATGACCTTTCCAGTGACACACGACCCGCGGCCAAGTGGTGCGAACGCAAAAATAAGCGCGTAAAAGAAATGTCGCGACCAGCATTAAAAACGATGTCGAAGACATCAGAATGAATGAGAGAACAGCGCATCAAAACGCGGGTTCTCTCGTCGACTATTAATTGCACATTGTCACCATCAGCATCACTGACCAAAAACAAAATCCTCCATTTCACGTTATCGTAAAGTCTGCTTCTTTTGGCGGGAGATTGGCTCCACCCGTTGGCCAAACTCTCTCTGTATATAGGGCTCCGACCGTGATGTGAGAATGCGACGCCGGCGCTGCGGTGCCTCGACTGATTATCGCCGTACAACGATGGTTCATTACGGCACATACAAATGCGACGTACTCGGCGCTCTGAGAAAGTCACAATCAATGCTAAAGCAAGCAAGTCAAAACGCAAGAAATTTATGTGTTACAGAGACTCGCGTCGCGCTAAAGGAAGCATAATAAAAGTTTGGAATGATTGTCTGCTAAAGCCAAGCCCCGTCTCGGTAGTCCCTGCAGGGAAGCTCGGCGCGTATCTTCGGCGCCTGAGGGAGATAGATACCCATCGCCGATGCCTTGCCATTAACGAAGTTATTGAAAGCGTTTACCGATTTTTAGGTTTTAAGTCCTACTCAGGTATATAAACTAGGGGAGTTGAATAAGTAGTCCCGAAGGAGGGCCTAGGGTACCTTGGACAGATTTGTCATTTCTTTGAGGAACAAGTGCTCTTAATTTTTTCCCATCAAATCAAGAAGGGATGTCCATCCCGTATAAATAAATTTAAAAAGGTATTGCAGTTTGTTCTCGGCGCAGTATGCGTTACTCATTAACATTCTTAAAAAAAAGCAAACACGAAAGTCAACCGGAAGTAGCACACTCCCACTGGAAGTTCGGCCAGTATTCGTTTATTCATCAGCTTTTTGTTTTTAAATCATTGCGCTAGTTTTTTTTTGTATTAAAAGGCTTATTTAGGCCTATTTATTTGGTATTTCCTTATTTATATTGTATTATTTATTTTACTGCCCTAGAAAATTCAACGGGTCCTCAATCCGGCCCCTCAGCCAAATCGTTTATAAACCCGTGCTCTAGAGGTGTAGGAAAAGGGCGGACGCTGCTTACAATGCCCTTACATGAAAATTGATCCGCTTTCTGAATTTTTTTTTATTGAAAATAGTTGATATAGGTTATAGATATTATAAAAAGAATCTATCCACTTTGCTATCGACTGCCGATAACTTTGTGGCCGTTTGTTTGCACATTTTGTATAGAACTTATGCTGCATTCATACTGGCTTTCAAATCGCAACCGCAAAGCGGATCCGTTCGTTTCCATCATCAAATGCACGTGAAACTGAGCTGAATTTCTAGGCAATGCGTTATCAACCGTTCACGAATGCGGTTCAACCGCCAGTGGAAATAAGGCATTGGAGTATAAAGATTAAATAAAATTGTATAAAAATTGTATGAAATATTATGGAGATCCTTTCAACGATTATGTCAACTTTCTATAGACAGTTAGTCACCTTTTGGCGCAAACAATGAATCCTAAAAGATATTTTCAGGTTTCTCACAATACATTTACGGAAACATGAATTCGCAACTTGCCTTGCATGTGCCCAAACTCAAACCTCAGAAATAGACTTGCGGCGGAGCACTCGCAACACTACCAATTCATTAATGTTGTCTGCACCACCGCCATCTATACCCTACACTTGAAAGGCACTCGTTTAACTGACGACCACCCCAGAAGATAAAAAAATTACGAGAGGGTGCTTTTTTATCCACAATCATTTGTATGAAACGTGGTTTCTAAGAATTGGTGAAGTGTGTTTCCAAATATAAAGCACCGCAAAAAAAACGATAATTATTTGACACAGTCAAAGAAAGCAGTCTCCGTAAGGAGGTCTCAACTGGGTGTAATGTCGCTTTTACGCCCTGCATCTTATTATTCAATCGAGTCGTATATTAAAATTATATAAGAAATATGGGCACATAAAATCCATTGAGGCGTGTAGATAGAAATTCTATAGCCTTCCTATCGTCTTGTGTTTATACACTTCGGTCGAAAGAAAGTCTAAAGAAAATATATTAAACATTGTCGATACGACACCTGACTAAAGAGGAAGTTGAAAAGGTCGTTGACATGTAGATATTATTTCTATAGACTGCCTGACATATGTTTTGTGAGGTGTATATCATGTTGTTTTTTTGAAAGAAAGTTCCGAAACAATTGTACTCATATTTTTACGTCTTCATGGGAAACGCCACTTCGTTCAGCCCTTAAGGCGCATTCACACTGGAAGCGAATCCGCGTTCGCATAAGCGAGTTCGCGGATGCGGTTCACTGCCGAGCGACCCCGTTCAGAACACACTGAGACGCGGTTGGCGGTTTTCTCGGCGATCACGCGTGATCTTTCGAGACTTGCGTTTGGCAAGCTTGTTTTTACAAGCCAAAATCCACTTTAATTCACGATCCAAAGCCAATATTGTTCTGATTTGGCACTAAAGATTTTCTTCGGGATGTTGGCAGGGAAAAAAAGACATGGACTCGCAAAACTCGCCCCTGATTCCCTCCACTTCGTCCACAAGCAAAGCCCAGCTAGGCACGCCTTGCTGACTCAGAACAGGATGCCCCCAACCTTTTCTTTGAAGTGGACCCGCATGAATTGCTGACCTTGTTTTCGGGAAAGAGGGCCATTCTTCCCCCTTATCATTTCCGGAGTTGTGATTGGCACTGGTGGACCGTGGTGCGGGGGAATGTGTTCGTGCTAGCGGGTCGTGGCTTCGTTGCTGGCGGACTCTCCGCTCGTCACTCGCACATCGATCCGGTCGACTGCTTGTTTGACATTATGCTCAAATAAACGCCTATGGATTTCGCTCTGCATCGTCTGGTTTACACTTCACTCCTTGAGTATGTGCCCTTTATTTATTTTTGTTATTCGTAAACGTTACAGGTAGAGCTAGCGCAGGTACCCTGTCCGCTCCGTGATAGTGCGTTCGCTACGCAGTCAGGCTCACGACGTCTCTATCGGCCTTCGTGGTGGTCATGCACGGTGTCGAAAGCTTTCAATAGTCCACGCGATTATCTTGGTGGGAAGAAAAGCTGAAATTTCGGTCGATCAGGGCGGGTTCCGACGTTCTACGGGCAGAGAATAACAAGGCAGCAAGCTCCGGGCTGTGGCACCGGAATATTAAAAGAACCCTTACGCGAACCAAATCACCGGTGCGAAGCCCGTTAAGATTACGAGTCAATTCTTTTCGCGGCAGATCCAAGTGACGGACGTGAACATCACGTTTCTCTATTGATTTGTCTGCTGTAACGCTAGGACTACAGCTTGGTCGCCTCACCAGCGACAGGTGCCATCTTGTTTCGAAAGTCACTGACGTCACACCAGCGTCGCGTTGTGATTGGTTGCCGCTTTGCGGTTCGTGAAAGCGGTTGGGAGAAATCGGTCCCGAAGCGGTTGGCAAAAACGCGCTCCAACCACGCGATCCTAGCCGCTTTGCGGTTGAGAACGCACAGGTCCGCTTCGCGTTTGCGGATCCGCTTCCAGTGGAACGCGCCATTCCAATGATTGGTATGGCCTTGATATCAAGGCCATACCAATCATAGCTGTCGCTGATCTTTTCTGTTCTCCTCTGCAGCATATATGTAATATTGCATTAGCAACTGGTACTTTTCCAGTTGGCATGAACATTGCAAGAGTTGCTGTTTTGCACAAAGGAGGTTCTTTTGACAATATTAATAACTATAGGCCCATATCCGTACTTCCTTTGTTTTCAAAAGTATTAGAACATCTGATAAAAAACGCTTCATTAAGTTTTTGAATGATAGAGATGTATTTGTAATGCAGCAATACGGTTTTCAAGAAAAAAGGTCAACAGAAATGGCGCTACTTAATATTAAAGAAAAATTAATCAATAACTCTGAAAATAAACTATTTATCACTGGAATATATCTAGACTTTAAGAAAGAGTTCGATTCCATTAAACATGATATATTGTTTTATAAGCTACCGTTTTATGGAATTCGAGGTGTTGCCTTAGATTTGGTACGTAGTTACTTATCTTGTCGGTCACAACATACGTGTTTTAATGGATACCGGTCCAAGCCAGAACAAATTTCGCATGGGGTTCCACAGGGGTCTATTTTAGGTCCTCTGTTTTTTTATTATTTATATTAATGATATTGTACGTATACCAAACACTCCTGAAATAGTTTTGTATGCCGACGATACAAGCTTATTTTTTCTGGTCCATCTCTAGGTGATCTAGAAGTTACTGCTAACGTGTGGCTTAACGAGTTATCGGATTGGCTTGACTCTAATCAACTTCAGTTAAATGTTACGAAAACAAAATATGTAATTTTAAACCACGAAGTAAACCTGACGATTGTGCAATTCTTTTTAAATTCCAAGACTCTGTGATCGAGCGTGTCAACGTTTATAAATTTTTAGGAGTTCTTTTTGAAGAAAATCTAAGCTGGACACCTCATATAAATAGTATGCATGCAAGCATCTCAAGATCTATTTGTATTTTATACAAAATTAGTTTGCTGGTTCCATGCCGGTTAAAACGTCAGTTGTACTATACTTTAGTGTACACTCATCTCCATTACTGTTTATTAGTTTGGGGTTCAACAACTAAAACAAATATTGATAGGTTGTTCCTTTTGCAAAAAAAGCGATACGTTGTATAGAAAACCTTCAGCATACTGATCACACAGCACAAATATTTTTTAAATACAGTTTTCTTACCATTAGTCAGATATTCCTTCTTAAATTTTCAATGTATATCTATAACGAAATAATCAGGGACCCCACCCGTTTTTTTGACGCACTTCTTCCTAGTAATACACGATACAATCTTCGACACGGCTCCTATAGAATACCTTGGTCTAGGACAAATTATGGACATCACCAATTAACATACTTAATACCTGATTTTTTAAATAAACATCCCGCTGTTAGAGAAACTATATCAGATTGTGTATCAAAACACAGCTTTAAAATTAATATAAATCGGTACCTTCTGTCATGTCACGTTTAGTAGACACCTTTAAATTGTATTTTCATTGCGTATGAGTTGTATTACATGTTTCATTTATTTCCAAAGTGTTAAGTTCACTAACGATTGTATACGCTCTGTACAAAATATGCTGTGTTGATTGTGGTTGATGTGCTATTCTATCTTCTTGTACTTCTTTATTAATTACGGATTTTGTTTTTTGCTTGCTGAGCATTGTAAACGGGTGATAGGGCCACGTCATGCAGAGTTAATCTGCCTTTTTCCCTGTTACCCTAGACCTAGTGTCTAAATAAAACATATTCATTCATTACGGTTCTTTCGAATTGCCGGCCTCCCGCATGCCCCACATTCCATTTGGCTGTGCGTGCAGCCTGGAGGCTCAAGAGACACCGCAGCGTCATTCAATGTAGAAATCTCTCGTTGTGGGCGGGAGATGTTAAGAACCTCCCCTCCCAGCGGTTTTCGTCCTGCCAGTGAACTTTTTTGTGTGTGCTTTTTTTAATATTAATTGCGCAAGAAACACTTTCACACACGGAGCACGGATATATTTTTTTACAAACTCTCCCTCCTTAGCAACATTCACGTACTAAAGAAGGAGGTAGAAAAGCACAACCCAAAACTAGCAGTAATATTTCAAAGTGAAAATGTATTTCTTCTGCTGTAATGTCTACTTTCAGCGACGTGATACGCGTTCGCCCTCAGTCTTCCAAGCGACGAGAAGAGCGTTAACTTTGCTGATATATGTCAGCTTTGAGTGCCTCATTTACTTGCTGCGCTACCTTCCAGAGCCTTCATCGATCCTTCTACTTCCACAAGCGTTAATGCTGGAATTCTTCGTAATAATAGCTTTCTACTTGTTGTGATTTTTTTTCTCCGCGTGTAGAAATCAGCGAATTCCGGACAAAATCCTTAACAAACTGAGGGTTATGCGGACGATTGTTACTCGACACGCCACGTGGTGAAGTAGAAGTTTTCTCGGTGTAAAACTGTAATTACCGGCAGCCCACATATTTTTGAAGAGCTCTGAAAAAAGCAAAGAAATTTGTGGCCATCTCGTTGCAAAATTGAAGTTGGCTCAAAACTCTGGAACGTTCAAAGAATGCCACGTGCACTCTAAAAAAAAAAAAAACAAGTTGTAGTTTTTTTATTTTTTGTCTCATATACGACACTCCAAAACTTCAGTTCGCCGTATAGCGCACTGACGTCCAACTGACGGCCCCAACGATTACAACAGGTTTGATGACGGTGCGATACAAAATTTTAAACAGCTAAAGTACGCATCAAAGAGCACAAAAAGAAAACACTCAGGTTTTGTGGTAGGGTCAAGAAAACCCAGATTACTTTTAGAGCGCAGCTCTTAGGCGCCCGTTTCCGGCTTCAGCGGTGCCGCCGTCGGCGTCGGCGTCGGCGTAACAGCGAGGTGCATTATGGGAAACCTCCCGTGATGTACCGCGCCGGAACGTCACTCGCGACGTTTCAGCACGGTGACGTATCGGCGCGCGCGCGGTGCAATATGAAAAACGTGCCATAATGCACCGTGCCGAAACGTCGCGTGGCGACGCGCGTTTCGCGCGTGAAAGGAGGTGGTGGCGAGGAGAAGAGAATACGGATGAGGAGGAGGGGCATACCTTCCCCTCCTCCTCCTCAAGAGTTGCTCTCTAAATCGGCGTTAAAGGAAGTTGTAAACATCTTTCATTTTTTTATAGTCAATTACACTTACTTAAGCTATTTTGTTAGGTGGGAAAACTCGGCTATCAAGCCGCTCATGAAAGTAGGTAGCGTCGGTTGAACGTCTGTGTGCTGCACGTCCAGTTGAAGTGACAAAGACTGTAAAAGCAACACCATTTTCTTAAAGTGTTTTTGGTATCTTTAACGGAGTTTGAAGTTATGCTGATATCCCCTATGCTGATAACATGCGAAAATGTCCTCAGCTTCAGTGTGGGCACAAAAAGCTTTTTTTTTTAACGTGAACAAAGACCACGTCTTTAGCTCTCAAATTAACATACTCTTGTTGAGCGCGTTGGTGGTTAAGTTAGATACTAGAAAAGAAAACATGAAGGACATACAAAACAACACATGTATTGTTTTGTCCGTCCTTCATGTTTCATACTTTTAGTATTTAACAAACCTCAAGGTAAGGTTTCTTTTAAGACAACCTCTCCCCCCCCTTCCCGTCAGTTCGCTGGGGTATAAACATAATGGGAAGGTTACCGAAGGAAAAACAGAGCACACTTCAAAGCGAACGTAAAATCTCCTTTATTGCTATAGATGTAAAATATTTCTTGCTCAATACTAATAATAATAATAATAATAATATCTTTATTCAACCCTGGAGGGTTGAATAAAGATTTGAAACCCGTGGACAGCTCAGGTTTCTGCTGCACCGTCTGAATCCCAACTGCCGCACGAGGAGGAGGCCAGGCTCTTAAGTAGCCTGGCGTCCTCCTCTCCCCGCCGACAGCCCTAGCCAATCGCAGGAGCGAGTGGGCGGAATACGTGAGGTATGCGCGAGGGCGTGTTGGCGGGGTTGAGTGCCGTGGGGATCCATCGGGCCCTGAGATGGCCTGGCGTAAAGCCAAGCCATCACCTCAACCCGTGCCTTGACAGCTCAGGTTTCTGCTGCACCGTCTGAATCCCAACTGCCGCACGAGGAGGAGGCCAGGCTCTTAAGTAGCCCGGCGTCCTCCTCTCCCCCGCCGACAGCCCTAGCCAATCGCAGGAGCGAGTGGGCGGAATAGGTGAGGTATGCGCGAGGGCGTGTCGGCGGGGTTGAGTGCCGTGGGGATCCATCGGGCCCTGAGATTGCCCTTTATTGTAAGGAGACTGAACGCGACACAAAGCTGCCAAGGCAGAGCATGAAGGTCTCCAGAGGTGATGGCCTGGCGTAAAGCCAGGTTGTCCGTGTGGATGAGAGTTCTTTGCGGCGCGAAAAGGGCCTCCAGGAGCCACGCTGTAGCTTCACGGAAGAAGATCTTGCGGCTAGGTCTGGTGATGACTGCGAGTGCGGCATTCTGGGTGATGACGCCGAAGCCCGTGGATGAAGCATCCGCAAAAAAATTTGTAGTGGGGGGAGTGGCACAAAGGGGACTGAGTGGGGGAGGGCAGTCCAAAGTTTTTGAAAAACAACACACCAAGTTCTCGGGGAGGTGTCCCGGTGGCGGCTGCGTTGAAAAGTGGTCGAAGTGCATGGTATGATGATCGGTTCAAAAAAAAATAAAAACACCATAACCCTGCTAGTCTTTGTTAACGTGAGATAGTCTGCGGCTTCTCTAAGAGCGTGAGGGTGTCTTCAAGGGGTTTGACACGGGCAGGTGTGTGTGACAGAGTAGCGGTAGTGCTGTCGAGGTAAAAGCCAAGGAACTTAATTGTGCGGGAAGGGACAACGGAGGTGTCCTTTAGGTTTATGCGAAACCCGCACAAGAGAAGGTCAGTCAAGAATTTGTCCGTCTGTTCCTGAAGAAAAACAGGGTCAGAGTGCGCAAGTAAAAAGTTGTCTATATAAGACCAAGCCCAAATTCCGCGAGAGCGGAGTGTGCGAGCCATTGCCGTGGCTAAGGCCTGCACTAGAAAAGGAGCCGGTCTGATCCCAAAGGAAGTCGTTGGAAGGCATAATATTTGCCGTCGAGACGAAAAGTAGTCAAACATTGTTCTTGGGGGTGGAGTGACACATGGTAGAAGGCCTCCTCCAGGTCCACCTTCGTAAAGAAAGCGGAAGGGGGAAGGGGGCCTGGAGGATGACTTTTGGAAGAGGGTCGAGCCGAAAGGTAGGAGCTGGGAGATGGGGTGTAAGATGACTTGCATCAAGGATGAATCTGGACTCCAAGGATGATTTGGGAGCCAATTGGACGGGGCTCAAGTAAGGGCCACGGACCGTTGGCTTGATGAGACCAGATGCCTCCATAGAGGCGACTGCCTTTCGTAAGACGGGGAGTTGGTCTGGGTGGGGAGGGCGGTTGTTAAAAACCGAAGTGGCAGTACACTTAATGCGAAGCGCAGAATAATCTGCAGGAGAATGGAAAGAAAAGATCTGGCCTGTCAGGTCCCAGTCCACCTCGGGGGGTGGTTTACTCGTGCGAACATCTTGCCAAGGACAAGGTTTAAGAAAGACGGGGGCGCGAGAGTCGTCATCGTCACGAAGCCCATCATCCGGGGAGTCCGGCTCATCAGGGACTGGGTTAGTTTCTAACCAATGGAGGATGCGATCCGCGGCAAGGGCCCACGAGTCTTCTTCTTCTTCTTCTGACTCACTGGAGTTCTGAGAAGCTGTGTCGGAGGACACCGAGTTTGGGTTAGGACTTAAAGGGATATCAGCGGCCCGAAGGGCTTGCAAAAGAAGATCCGGAGGATCAACTACGTCCTGAATGACGGCCAAAATCTGGTGCCCATCAACCTCTACAAGGGCAGGTTGTGGGGAGTGGAGTACTAAATCAAGCTTGGTGAGAAAAGTATCTGCCAACGCGGCGGTTGGCGGTGTGGCTACTTAAGAGCCTTGCCTCCTCCTCGTGCGGCAGTTGGGATTCAGACGGGGCAGCAGGAACCTGAGCTGTCCACGGGTTTTTTTTTGAAACCCATGGACAGCTCAGGTTCCTGCTGCACCGTCTGAATCCCAACTGCCGCACGAGGAAGGAGCAGTTGGGATTCAGACGGTGCAGCAGGATCCTGAGCTGACCGTCCCGGTCGACCGTCGACCAGAGGAAGAGGTGGTCTCCAGTCCACAAGAGGAGCACGCTCCCGCGCTCCCCCCAAGGCGCCCAAGGACGCCGACCCAGCAGAGTGAACTCTTCCCCCCCCCTTCAACGTGCCTCCACCAACACACCGGTGGAACTTTTGGACAAGACTTCCCTTGTGGCAGACCCCTGAGTTTGCCCTCCTGTCCCCGCAGCCCTCACCACTCTCGTCCCCGGTGAGTTTGCCGCTCCATGTAGCCACACCGCCAACCGCCGCGTTGGCAGATACTCTCCTTACCAAGCTTGATTTAGTACTCCACTCCCCACAACCTGCCCTTGTAGAGGTTGATTGGCACCAGATTTTGGCCGTCATTCAGGACGTAGTTGATCCTCCGGATCTTCTCTTGCAAGCCCTTCGGGCCGCTGATATCCCTTTAAGTCCTAACCCAGATTCGGTGTCCTCCGACACAGCTTCTCAGAACTCCAGTGAGTCGAAGAAGAAGAAGAAGACTCGTGGGCCCTTGCCGCGGATCGCATCCTCCATTGGTTAGAAACTAACCCAGTCCCTGATGAGCCGGACTCCCCGGACGATGGGCTTCGTGACGATGACGACTCTCGCGCCCCCGTCTTTCTTAAACCTTGTCCCTGGCAAGACGTTCGCACGAGTAAACCACCCCCGAGGTGGACTGGGACCAGACAGGCCAGATTTTTCTTTCCATCCTCCTGAAGATTATTCTGCGCTTCGCATTAAGTGCACTGCCACTTCGGTTTTTAACAACCGCCCTCCCCACCCAGACCAACTCCCCTCCCCGTCTTACGAAAGGCAGTCGCCTCTATGGAGGCATCTGGACTCATCAAGCCAACGGTCCATGGCCCTTACTTGAGCCCCGTCCAATTGGCTCCCAAATCATCCTTGCAGTCCAGATTCATCCTTGATGCAAGTGATCTTACACCCCATCTCCCAGCTCCTACCTTTCGGCTCGACCCTCTTCCAAAAGTCCTCCTCCAGGCCCCCCTTCCCCCTTCCGCTTTCTTTACGAAGGTGGACCTGGAGGAGGCCTTCTACCATGTGTCACTCCACCCCCAGGCACAACGTTTGACTACTTTTCGTCTCGACGGCAAATATTATGCCTTCCAGCGACTTCCATTTGGGATCAGACCGGCTCCTTTTCTAATGCAGGCCTTAGCCACGGCAATGGCTCGCACACTCCGCTCTCGCGGAATTTGGGCTTGGTCTTATATAGACAACTTTTACTTGCGCACTCTGACCCTGTTTTTCTTCAGGAACAGACGGAAAATTCTTGACTGACCTTCTCTTGTGCGGGTTTCGCATAAACCTAAAGGACACCTCCGTTGTCCCTTCCCGCACAATTAATTTCCTTGGCTTTTACCTCGACAGCACTACCGCTACTCTGTCACACACACCTGCCCGTGTCAAATCCCTTGAAGACACCCTCACGCTCTTAGAGAAGCCGCAGACTATCTCCCGCTCCGTTATCAAAGACTAGCAGGGTTATGGTGTTTTTATTTTTCTCTTCTACCGATCATCATACCATGCTCTTCGACCACTTTTTCAACGCAGCCGCCACCGGGACACCTCCCCGAGAACTTGGTGTGTTGTTTTTCAAAAACTTTGGACTGCCCTCGCCCACTCAGTCTCCTTTGTGCCGCTCCCCCACTACAAATTTTTTTGCGGATGCTTCATCCACGGGCTTCGGCGTCATCACCCAGAATGCCGCACTCGCAGTCATCACCAGACCTAGCCGCAAGATCTTCCTCCGTGAAGCTACAGCGTGGCTCCTGGCGGCCCTTTTGGCGTCGCAAAGAACTCTCATCCACACGGACAACCTGGCTTTACGCCAGGCCATCACTCTTTGGAGACCTTCGTGCTCTGCCTTGGCAGCTTTGTGTCGCGTTCAGTCTCCTTACAATAAAGGGCAATCTCAGGGCCCGATGGATCCCCACGGCACTCAACCCCGCCGACACGCCCTCGCGCATACCTCACCTATTCCGCCCACTCGCCCCTGCGATTGGCTAGGGCTGTCGGCGGGGGAGAGGAGGACGCCGGGCTACTTAAGAGCCTTGCCTCCTCCTCGTGCGGCAGTTGGGATTCAGACGGTGCAGCAGGAACCTGAGCTGTCCACGGGTTTCAAAGAGGAGGACTTGCATCAAGCGGTTCCTCCAGAGACACCCCGACGCGACAGGATGCCCCGCGGCCGTGGTCGAGTTCGAACGGCACGACGGAGCCAGCCAGGCCCTGAGACAGTGCAGCCAGTTCCTCCGCGTCCTGCCACTCGCCACCGGTCAGCCCGGCGTCACGTCGGGAGGCTTCGCCGCGGCGCTGGACGACAGTCGCAAGCGGCGGCCGGTCACGGCGTTGCTGCTCCAGGGAACCCTCTCGTCGTCCTGCTGGGGCCACGCCACAAGTCGCACAGCCAGGTGGACGTCAGCGCCGGTCTGTGGGTGAAGAAGCGGGCCGAGGGCAGCAGCCCGGTGCTGCGTCAGCCGCGCGGTCCCGACGGCACCAGGGGTTTCCACCAGGACGCCCTGAGCGAAGAGCCGTGGGGATCCATCGGGCCCTGAGATGGCCTGGCGTAAAGCCAGGCCATCACCTCTGGACACCTTCATGCTCTGCCTTGGCAGCTTTGTGTCGCGTTCAGTCTCCTTACAATAAAGGGCAATCTCAGGGCCCGATGGATCCCCACGGCACTCAGCCCCGCCGACATGCCCTCGCGCATACCTCACGTATTCCGCCCACTCGCTCCTGCGATTGGCTAGGGCTGTCGGCGGGGGAGAGGAGGACGCCAGGCTACTTAAGAGCCTTGCCTCCTCCTCGTGCGGCAGTTGGGATTCAGACGGTGCAGCAGGAACCTGAGCTGTCAAGGCACGGGTTGAGGTGATGGCCTGGCTTTACGCCAGGCCATCTCAGGGCCCGATGGATCATCACGGCATTCAACCCCGCCGACACGCCCTCGCGCATACCTCACCTATTCCGCCCACTCGCTCCTGCGATTGGCTAGGGCTGTCGGCGGGGGAGAGGAGGACGTCCGGGCTACTTAAGAGCCTGGCCTCCTCCTCGTGCGGCAGTTGGGATTCAGACGGTGCAGCATGAAACCTGAGCTGTCAAGGCACCGGGTTGAGGTGATGGCCTGGCTTTACGCCAGGCCATCTCAGAGCCCGATGGATCCCCACGGCACTCAACCCCGCCGACACGCCCTCGCGCATACCTCATCTGTTCCGCCCATTCGCTCCTGCGATTGGCTAAGGCTGTCGGCGGGGGAGAGGAGGGCGCCGGGCTACCTAAGAGCCTGGCCTCCTCCTCGTGCGGCAGTTGGGATTCAGACGGTGCAGCAGAAACCTGAGCTGTCAAGGCACGGGTTGAGGTGATGGCCTGGCTTTACGCCAGGCCATCTCAGGGCCCGATGGATCACCACGGCACTCAACCCCGCCGACACGCCCTCGCGCATACCTCACCTATTCCGCCCACTCGCTCCTGCGATTGGCTAGGGCTGTCGGCGGGGGAGAGGAGGACGCCGGGCTACTCAGGAGCCTGGCCTCCTCCTTGTGCGGCAGTTGGGATTCAGACGGTGGAGCAGAAACCTGAGCTGTCAGAGGCACGGGTTCAGGTGATGGCTTGGCTTTACGCCAGGCCATCTCAGGGCCCGATGGATCCCCACGGCACTCAACCCCGCCGACACGCCCTCGCGCATATCTCACCTATTCCGCCCACTCGCTCCTGCGATTGGCTAGGGCTGTCGGCGGGGGAGAGGAGGACGCCGGGCTACTTAAGAGCCTGGCCTCCTCCTCGTGCGGCAGTTGGGATTCAGACGGTGCAGCAGAAACCTGAGCTGTCAATGCACGGGTTGAGGTGATGGCCTGGCTTTACGCCAGGCCATCTCAAGGCCCAATGGATCCCACGGCCTCAACCCCGCCGACACGCCCTCGCGCATACCTCACCTATTCCGCCCACTCGCTCCTGCGATTGGCTAGGGCTGTCGGCGGAGGAGGGAGGACGCCGGGCTGCCAAGAGCCTGGCCTCCTCCTCGTGCGGCAGTTGGGATTCAGACGGTGCAGCAGAAACCTGTGCTGTCAAGGCACGGGTTGGGTGATGGCCTGGCTACGCCAGGCCATCTCAGGGCTTGATGGATCCCACGGCGCTCAACCCCGCCGACACGCCCTCGCGCATACCTCACCTATTCCGCCCACTCGCTCCTGCGATTGGCTAGGGCTGTCGGCGGGGGAGAGGAGGACGCCGGGCTACTTAAGAGCCTGGCCTCCTCCTCTTGCGGCAGTTGGGATTCAGACGGTGCAGCAGAAACCTAAGCTGTCAAGGCACGGGTTGAGGTGATGGCTTGGCTTTACGCCAGGCCATCTCAGGGCCCGATGGATCACCAAGGCACTCAACCCCGCCGACACGCCCTCGCGCATACCTCACCTATTCCGCCCACTCGCTCCTGCGATTGGCTAGGGCTGTCGGCGGGGGAGAGGAGGACGCCAGGCTGCTTAAGAGCCTTGCCTCCTCCTCGTGCGGCAGTTGGGATTCAGACGGTGCAGCAGAAACCTGAGCTGTCCACGGGTTTGACAATGTTGGAGTTTGATACGAATAGACCATTTGCTAAAATACCAAAGCATCAAGGAGAATGCAGAAATTGGTGTCCCACGCGCCACACGCGCACGCCTTCCCCGTATAAAAGATTTAAAGTAAATAAGCAAAATAAAGAGTTGACGAACGCGCGTGCAAGATACAATTTGTTTTAGGTTTTTGCTTTAGAAAAGTTACTACTGCTGAGGCCAGCGCGTGCGGCGCGTGGGACACCAATCCCTGCATTCTCCTTGATGCTTGGGTAATAGAGCAATAGGTAAATTAGAAAAAAAAATTATAAATCCTGGAGTGCAGCTGAAACTTAACGGCCTTATATTCTTTCTGCGGAGATATAGAGCCTGCAATTTTAACATCAATCTCGGCACGGCAGGGCTCTAAGCTCTCGGCCACTCGATTTTCTTCGGTGTTTCGGCAATCCGAAGCTGCCATGGAGGTTTCTATTATCATATATTTATATATGATAATAACTTTATATGTACTGTGGTTTCGTATGATTTTTTTCCAGATTCTCGCTCATGTAATACGTCCGAAAGGATGTCTTTGAGCAACAATAAATGAAATGAAATGAAATGAAATGAAATTGGCAAAGGGTTACACTTTTTTCGTTGAGTATATATTTCAGACGTTAATGTATTGTCACCTACGATGCAGTAACATCTGAAATATGTGCATTAGGTATATATTTCAGACGTTGGTGTATCGCCACCGAATCAAATTTTGTTCAAATTAGACTTTGTTAGGGAAAAACTTAATAGGGTCACACTGTTTTTGCACCGCGCAAAATAGTGTGTTTGTAGGCAGTGTATGAGACGTGTTTAACCTTTAAAGGGGCGATGCAACAATTTTTGTACTTTGCGCAAATACCGCTTAGAACGTATCCCTGACGTTGATGGCCTATGAAACACGCGTTCGTTTTTCACCCCCGCAATAGAAGTCCCAGAAACAAATTAAAGAAAAACGAGCAGCGTTCACCTCCTCAACTCGCAGCCAGAACAAGCGGCCACGTGACCTGGAATGGATTATATGCCGCCAATGTTGATCATAGCCACGCGCTGGGGTTGGCAAAGCACAGGACACGCGCTGAGTTCCAGACATTGTTATGGCTCGGCTATTGTCGTCGTTGAAGCGATTGGACACGGGCCACTACCCGAATGCTTCTCGAGCTAGTAATTATCACGAGCCCAAATCGAGCGCCCACGTAATGCTCGGGTCCAATCTATGAACCGCATTCAAATATCGTCACTTGGGTGTACTGCGATCCCCACGTTACGTCATCAAATTTTGCAAAAGAGAGATTGAATGAAAATGATCGCTTTTGTCCTTGAAATTACACCGCAACAAAGGAGTTTCTTGGCTAGTGGCGTTGCGTGCGAGTATCCTTGAGTCCCACCAGTGCCAGTAAGCTCGTGTAAAGTGAAAAACATTCCAACTGAATATCGTTGCACAGCTCCTTTAATATGGCGTTCCTCTCACATTACTCATAAAATATTTTGTTCAAACGTGTTGGTCGCTTACAGCATAATTACACTGCGAACATGCTTGGAAAGGTCTATGTGACGATTCAAAATAGCCACTCTGACTCACTGCGCAAACAAGTCGCTTGCACACGTGTCATAATGGTAGACGGATATACTGGTATGATAACGGGCCTTCTCAAATGAGAGTTCTGCATATGCAATGACCCTCTTCACACTGCCGCGAAAGCTCGAACCGCGTTAGTCGTCCAAAAGGCCGAATTACGCTACCTCTTTTGCCTCCTCCGCGACTCAGATGAATTGGATGAGGACACCGGCAAAGTAGTCGAACTCCCTTCCCGAACGTATAATACACTTGGAGATTTCGCCGCTTGATGTCGCTTTTAAGAGAAAAACGATCCGTTATGGGTCAGCACAGGCACGGATTAGCCAGGGGGTCACGGGTCGGCCCGACGCGTGGGAGGCCTCGGGCTTCACAGTTTAAGTAAAACGGGCCTGGACGGAGCCCGGAAGTTTCTTCTAGGTCCGCAATATATGAATATATTTTAGCTAAAAACGCTCCGTGCACTAATAAAAAAAGAAAATAAATATATGTGTGTGTGTGTTTGTGCGTGCGTGCGTGCGTTCGTGCGTACGTCCGTGCGTGCGTGCGTGCGTGAGTGCGTGTGCGCGCGCGAACTTGCCGAAAGCCAAAATAAACGCGGCGTTTATTTTGGCTTTCGACAGGTTCGTAACGACATTGATTCTTTGATTCATTGGATTAAGTACGGTTCATTCATTTGCATTTGTTCGTTTATACGTATATATATAAAGAAGCCGTCGCTCTGTCTGGCGGGCAATATATAGACGTACTATCGCGGACAATATGAGCTGAAACAGCGCTCCGGCCTGTGCACGGCCTGCGCCGCCTGTCGCATCGCTCCCTAAACACGGCGCACCCCTGAGGCCGAGATAAATTCTCACTTGCGCTCACTGCGCCGCTGCACTCTTCCGGCCGTCTGCTAGCGAAAATATCGGCCGACGGAACCACCATCACGATGCGTGCGCCGTGTAGCCCAATGTTCCCGTTTTCAGCTAACAGGCATTTCAGTGCATTTCAAGAAAGCGCCAAAGTGGAAAATGCGTTGTCACACTCGTACCTTCTCCAAGAGCGCTGCCTGACGAAGCTAGTTTGGCCCCCAAAAGGAGCCGATCTGAATATCATCGAAAACATTTGGAGCCGCATCAAGGCCATGTCACCGCGTTCCCTCCACTGCGCGAATTGTGGAAAACAATAAGGTGAATGGAAGTGGCTTCGGGCTGAGCCAGACTTCGTTGCCGCGCTCTATGATTTCTTACCAGACAGGATGGGAGCCGTGGTCGCGGGTCAGGGGAAAATGACGCGGTATTAAATTATTTTGCAAGTTTTACTGCGCCTCAGGACCCCCTGAAGCGGACTTCTTCCAATAGACCATTTGCTCTGTCCCCCAGTGCCCCGGCCGCACTAAAAGAATCATGGGAACGGTGTTCCTTCAGCCCCTTAATGATCGGTGATTTTGACCCTATTCTTGGTTACACTGAGTTTGAGCGTAATTCGCAGTCACCCGGAACAAGCGCCTCACATACCTCAGTTACCTTTCATATCGCTTTTAAAATTTCTCCTCAATGTCAGCGTTTTTGATACTGTGCATGCTGTCCACCCTTCAACCTGGATGGGCTGCAGAAATCTCTTACATTATTATCATGCTGATATTACGTTAGAAACGCTAAAAATGCTATGAACAGCCCCGCAGACCCCCGCGGACTCCGAGCTAAATCCTGGTTTTTGTTGTTGTGAATTACCGGCTTTTTAAGCAATTACTGCTCAAACACCAATCACGAGAATGATAATATTGTAAGATATTTCTGCAGCTCAGCCAGCTTGAAAGGTGGATCGCATGCGCAGTATCAAAAATGCTGACGTTGACGAGCAATTTTAAAAGTGATATGACCGGTCCTTGGGGTACATCAGGCGCATGTTCAGGGTGACCTCAGAATTACGCTCATAAACTGTGTAACCATGGAGTTGATCGAAAATAAGCGATCACTAGGGAGCTGAAGGAACACCGTTCCCATGATTCCTCGAGTGCGGGCCGGGGCGCTTGGGAATACTGCAAATGGTCTATTGGAACAAAGCTTGATACTACGGTTGCGACACACTGTTTGACGCCGTTAACCACGCATACTTTTGTGTGGTGCCTCCATGATCCCGATCTTCTTGTATAGTGCAGTTGAACTTCCACCCCCAGTATTAATCTTTCGTTTCTGACTTTGTCCTCTGCAAATATTCCTTCGATCACTTTCAAGCTCCTTCTCCTGGCAAATATATGACTGTTTCTCCCACTTTATTAATACTAGGAATTTGTAAACAAAAAAACACTGGTGTCTTGTCAGCAACTTGTTTTGTTTGAAACAAACACGTGGGCCCAGTAATAAAGAAATAATACTTTTGACCCCTTTCATACCCCCAATCAAGGTTACAAAACCTTCTCAGTAACAAGTATACGCGTACCATTTTTTTTAAACATCTGTGCGAAATGAAAAAGAAAAAAAAGTAAATACCTTGGAGCCGGAATAAATCTGGTACACAGATTTTGGCCTATATTTTCAGATGTCCTACTTTGTGCATGCACCTATAATCAAACAAAAACAACCTGCAACGTCTTTTGATGTGACTTTCAAAATCGATAATCGCAGATGAAATTAAGGACACTTTATATTTTTTCTTCACCAGTCAGCGTTTGCTTCTACGGGATTCTGCGCGATAGAGTAAAGTAAATCAATTCCAAAAGAAGGACGACAAGTGTAATATTTTGTTCCCCCCGCCGCCCTACCACACACATGCCCGCTGTCGTACCCGCCGTCTCGCTTGCAGACGGCCGGAAGAGCGCAGTGGCGCAGCGAGCGCAAGTCAGAATTTATCTCGTACTCAGGGTGCGCCATGTGTGCGGAGCGATGCGACAGGCGGCGCAGGTAGTACCGTGCGCCAGCCGGAGCGCTGTTTCAGCTCATATTGTCCGCGATAGTACTTGCATATTTGAAGACACTCCGCGTTTCTTCGGTTCGGCCAGTATTCCTAAGTTTCCTATTCCTCTTTATATTGTAGCTTGGTATTGCGGGTTAAAAAAATAATAACAGTCCATTTATTCTGTCACGTACGAACGCCTTATAGTCGCTGGCCGCACTCTGTTAGCATTCATGAACTACTTGGTGAGCCGTAAAAAGTAGAGCAATGAGCGAAATTATGCAGGCAAGATAGTTAGGAAAGATGATAATCTGAATCCTGAGACAAGGAGCACATAAATAGCGAACAATATATCCCTAATTTTATTCATCATTGTCTCACGAATGAGATTATAAAAATGTAGAGCTTCGTCGCGATTGAAACACAGTGGTTCCGCGAGGCGACCCCTAACTTTTGCTTTCCTTCCTGGCGTACGTTTTTTATTTTTACATAGTGTCCATGATGAAGATTTGACGGTAGTTAAGGCCGAACAGTAAATACACTTGCCATACACGGTTTACAATTTCAAAATTCCCTTTGTTTCGTTTTTTCTGTGCCGCCATTAGCTGGGTGCTTAGACAATGAGATGAAATTTTAAGAAGTATAGAGGAATAAAACAGAGATATGTATTAGTATATGCTAGACAAGTTGGCAATCCCTACGTGCGACGCCCTGAAACCTGCTATTAATTGTGTGCCGCATTATTACATCATTTACCTCTCTTTGTACCGTGAAACATGCACCCTGTTCTGCGTTGTGTTGACTCAGTTAAGTGGACCTATGCAGTTCCGGAGGCAGCAGTGTTCTCTCTTAGATAAGACTTTAGGATTGTCGGTTTCGATTCCAACTGGAAAGGATCTGTCACGTCCCCGTTGAGTGAGAGCCCGTTTTGTGGTTAGTGAAAGGTGTGTACTACATCCGGTGCATATAACGATGGTGGTGATTATACTTCAGTTGTAATTCAGTTTGGCAACTTTGATTGCTACAATCATCACAGTGCATCATATGATATATGTGCCGGTCTAATGGCCGCCTTCCTGAAGCTGATGAAGGAAGAAGCTGATGAAGGAAGACCTACCAAGCGAAGGATGTTTGAGGCGAGATTTCAGTATACAACACGACGCACGAATTCGATGGAACGGCCTTATAAGGTTTTTTGGGAGTGCGGTCCAATATATGTTTTTTTTTTCAAAAGTTCGGCTGTAAATTTTTTTATGGTCGAAATTTAATGAATGGGCTTATGGGGCGCCGCTTAATGTACTGGTCAATTGTTATGTTTAAAGTAGCGAAACGGAAACAAATCAAGAGAGAAGAATTCCGAAACTAACGGTGCTGAAGAAATACAATTATGTGTCAGCCACTGATTTGCCGAAAACGAGACTGATTTCTAAGCCATTAGATGGGGCATAATTTAGCAAAAATGTATAGTATTAGTTTTTCTAATACAACTCGTTGGAGACCTTTTATGTTAACCTGCTTTGGTAAATTAGCTCCAACTCGCTCTTCAGTAACAAGCTCGACTAAGGCCCCTGAATAATAAACGTAGCGACTTCCTTTCTCTGCTCCTTCGGCGCGCACACATTTTATCTTCATTTTCTTGTCCGTCGTCAGTTGCGCCGCCTGCTCCGCTCAAAGATAGACATCCATCCTATGCTTCGTTTCAATTTGAGTCAGAGCGCAGCTAAAGGCTTTTAGTCTATCTATACACATAGATAGACAGTGACAGTGCGCATTATAACAAAGCGCACTGTCACTGTCTAGAATTAGCCTAAATGAATGCGATGAACACCGTGACGTCGCTCTTTCGGTGTTACTTGACTGGCAACATAGGGCTCTAGCATCCATTGCGCTCTGACACCATAGGCAATCCTTCTCCTTCTTCCGTCTATGTACTCACTCTTTTAGAGCGGTGCTCTTAGGCGCCCGTTCCCGTGTTTTGCGGCGTCAGCGTCACCATCGGCGTAACCGGATAAGGAGGAGGAGGGGAGGGTACGGAGGAGGTGGAGGGGAGGATACTTAGGAGGAGGGGAGGGTACGGAGGAAGAGGAGGGGAGCGTACGAAGGATGTGGAGAGGAGCACACAGAGGAGGAGGGAGGGTATGGAGGAGAAGGAGGGGAGGGTACGGAAGAGGAAAAGGGGAGGATACGGATGAGGAGGGTGCATAACACATCTCAATCTTGTCGTTCTCGTCCACTTCTACGATATCACCCATACCGGCCAAGTCGCGCTTTGTTATAATGCCTGTGCAGCGTGGTGATGTAATCACGTAGCTTTACGTGATCACGTAACCATGAAAAGTTACGCGATCGTAACCTTGCGTAATGTTACGTGATTACGTAATGTTTCGGGGACGTTTGCGTTGATGCGGATGACATGGCGACAGTGTTGGTCCGCGCCATCGAACAAGACCGAGCCTTCAAAGTTCATTTCATGCGGCGCATGCCTGCGAAGACGACGTAACTGGAAGGGACGGTGACGAATCTGATCTGCTGACGTGGCTTAAGCTGCTCTGTGATAGCACGTGTCATAGCACGACGACTACGACGAGAAGACGGGATCAGGCATTTCTTTCTGGACAATTGTCTTGACCTACTCACCATTTACGTGGATACGTTACTTTCGCTCGTTCCGTGAAGCTAACGTCCATTAATGACCAAGAACCTTCCCTTACAAACGTGCCTTCTGGTTTTGCGCAGGGGTCCGTTTTAGGGCCTCTATTGTTTTTATTATATATAAATGACTTCCCTAGCATTATTTCTTCTGAAATACGTATTTTTGTAGATGACTGCGTCAGCTATAGAAAATTGACAAGTGAGCAATATAGCACCCAACGTCAAAGAAACTTGATCAAAATAACAAATGTGCAATGACTGGTTGATATCGCTAAATAAGACCTATATGCAAACTAACACGTTTCGCTAGAAAGAAATCTGTACTGTCCTTGAAATACCTCGATTCTGATTTAATTTAGAGTGTTACTCTGTATAAATATCTTGGTGTAAGACTAACACCAGACCTATCATTGAATAATCACATTGAAGCTATCACTGCTGACTCATCAAGAACTCTTGGACTAATAAGACGTATCCTACGATCTGCACCTCCCCTTGTCCACAAGTTGGCATACGACACGTACGTCAGACCTAAAATATAATATGCCGCTACCATCTGGAATCCGCATCACCTAATTAACAATCTCGAAGCGGTTCAAAACAAGGCTCCCCGATCCATATTGTCTACCTATGATCTTTCATTCAGTGTTTCCGCCTTGAAAAACCAAATAACCATGAACTCTTCGCAGCTGCGCAGGAAATTCTATCAGCTCGGAAACGTGTCTGGATCTAAAACAGCCGTTAGAAATCGTATACAACCAGTACTGCCGCGGCTCTAATAGAGAGCACAACTGAGCGCTGGGAGTGGCCATCTACATACGTACGGATCTCTCTGCTGAACCAATCGATCTGTTTGGTATGTCAGGTGAAGCTGCTGAAGTGTGTGCCGTCAATTTCGACAACGGATTGCTTGTGGTGGCTCTGTATCTCTCGTCTAATGCACTCATCAATGACGTCGTGCACTAACTGCGTCCTGCGTTAAGCGCACGTGGATCTATACCAATGTTAGTGGTGAGGAACTTTAAATCAAACCTAAAGACAAACACAGGTGGAACTTGACGAGCGGGTGGACCCTTAAGTTTCCGGGCTTGAAGAGCCAGGATGAACTCAGAGGGCGGTAGACGAACCCTCAAGTTCCTGGTCTTGAAAACCCGGAACGAACCTAGTAGTAAGTAGACAAGCGGGCGGACCCTGGCGTTCCGTCTCGCGCCGCCCTTCTACACGGTTTCCCGCTTTTCAACCCGTCCTCTTTTTTATCCTAGTGTTCTTTGTACGCGTTCTGACCCCGACCGTAAAGGGCTCATCTCACGAAACGCAGGCCCGCACCATGGTGGGAAGATCGAAAGACCGGTCATGCTTCTTGCTCGCGCACCACAACGGGCATCTAGGTTGTCTTATAGTACATGCGACTTTCAGCAACCAAGTCACAAAGCTCTGGGATCTGTATCTCTTTTTCTGTAAGGCTATAGGGCCGAAACTTGTGTACATGTCTACTGGAAGTTACAAGTGCTTTCAGACGCCCCAGATACAGCTACCGCGGAAAAGAATTATACGCAAAACATACAGACAACGTCGGGTTGGTATGGCAACACACCTAAATTGGGCTGTAAGTTATCACTCAAAATGCGTATTCCTCTCGCCAAATAGTGACGAATGAGGGGACATTTTTTGTGAATAGTATGGTCTAACAGAAAGACTGCGAGTGCGAAGGCGAGCTGGTGATTGTCCTTTTGTTTAACAGCCAAGACTGTGGCAAGGAAAATAGCAGAAAGTGACACAAAGCGCAACGTCTCAGTCGGCGAAAAAGAAACATCAGGGGTTATTGGTGACATGACCCTATCCAAAAAACCCAGTCTAACGTTTCGCTATCTGGATTACGGATCTGGAAATCTATTTGGATTCAATCTGGATTTTATGTTTTCAACCTTTTTTCTTTGTGTGCTATCTGGATTTCAGGTTTCCAGAAACCATTCCAGCTAGATTTCCAGTTCCATAATCCAGAAAGTGAAAACTTATACTGTTTTTTTGTTAGGGGAGCGACCAAAAGTGCCGTTTTGGTCGGCATTCAAAGGTTGACCAAAGGCTCACTATGATGTCATTATCTCGAATAATTCTGCTTTCATCGACTGAAATAGGAACAATGTCAGGCTGTGAACTTTCCTGGTGTTATTTTAAGAATGCGGTGACAACATGCTTCCATCCTGCTTTTAATGCACAGCTCTTAGTCGCCCGTTTCCGCTGTGAGGAGCCTCGTCGTCGGCGTAGCCGCGCACGTTGCATTATGGGACGTGACTGTTTCCCTGCCAAATTTAGCGGGGAAACTGAATGGGTATTGATGTCACGTGACGAGTTTTACTGATACGTTTAGGGGGGAGGGGGGAACTGAATGTGCAGTGTCGCATTATGGGACGTCGGAGACCTACACACCAATTCAGTTTTCCCGCTAAATTTAGCCAGAAATTAAATTGATGTTGAGGTAGCCTGACCTAAATGTTCACGCAATATCTAGCGAAGAAACTGAATTTGTTCATAGGTGACGTGACACAAAGTCATGGGACGTCAATTTCCCCGCTAAATTTAGCGGGGAAACTGAATTGGAGGAACATGGGAGAGAAGTGGATGGAAGAGAAGGAGGAGGAGGAGGGTAGGAGGAGAGGGTATAGAGGAAGAGGACGGGCATAACCTTTCCTCCGTACTCTCCCCCCCCCCCACCTCTTCCAGAGCTGCGGTCTAATTTCGAATTACAGATATTTGTAAACATATTTCTTTTTTCTTGTACACACACCATTGAACGTAGTTTGCGGCTGATAATAAGTAGCCAAGATTACAACTGGTACGTCATAGCGAGGCATATCCTGGTTGTGATGTCACGAGAGGAAATTGTATGAGAGCTTCACTAAAATACTTCGGTGCTGCTAATATGTAAATAAAGTGTTATTTTAATTGTTATATCATTTATTTATAAAATTTGTTAACTAATAAAGGAATCAATTACATTATATCAATTACATGCCTTTTGTAAATTTAGCAGTTTTCGTGATTGCTGAATTTACAAATTGGTTATAAAACTATTTTTGTTGGAAACGAAACTTTCGCTGTGATGCTCTTTCTTTCTCACAATAGACTTCTTCCAAAACCGACGCGCCCCATCGCGGCGAAATACCACGCAGTGCACTCTGGGAACTAGTTGGCCACTCAGTTTCGGTTTCGACTGAGTAGCTTCATCTCATGCTATCACGCCGCGGCCGAACGCACCACGCATAATCTGACTTTTTACGAATGTACAATACACTCATTCTTGAGCGATACAAAACGAAAACCGGGGCACTTTCCTTGGTTCCCGAAACACCGGATATTGTGCGTGCGTAAGCAAACGTATTAAGAAATGGCTTAGTCACTTCACTTATCGAGTGCATCTTTGAGCTCAATTTCAATAATCCCGTCTAGTACCAGTGAACTACAACTGAAATTTGGTCACCTTGAGCCTTACACGTATTTTGTTTGCCAAACGTCCACTTTTTGTTACTTCATTGGGCGAAAAGCAAGCCGCATCCTCATAGGAGTATCAAAGTTGAGGCCAGCGTTGACGCATGAACTTTTAAGGAAACGCAATAAATTCGACCTCACTACTGCACAAAAGTTACTATGATGTCTTCTTCCCTCGTGTCATCATATATCTCCCACTCAAATTTTATGCTGATAGAAGATTAAGTTTTTGCAAACGCTGAGATCGGCTAGCTACGACGGAGGCCCTAACAAGCGTCCCCTACTCCTCGCCAAGCTTTTTTGGACTAGCTTTTACTGACGCCCAAGATCTGTGCATGAACGGTGTGTTTGGAATTATCTCGGCATACCCAGTCAGGAAGAAAGCAAACACATAACAAATATTATGGCCATTAGCAACCGTCAAACGTGCTTTGAATATTTTCTTTCGTTTGGAGCACCCCATAGGGGTTCATGCCCGTCCGGCGCACTTCCGGCGAACGGTGCGACATTCTTCACACAAGTGCTCGACTTTTGCATTCTTAAAACGGTTTTGTATGTGCGAATGTGCCTATATGATTGCAGGATAACTTTATGCGCATACGCGATGTTGAATATTCGTGGAATGCAAGCGGGTGGGGACTTCACTTCGTGCAGCACTGCGGGTCAGTACAGATAAGAGATAAGAAGTGTGTTCAGATGGAGCTTTTCAATGGCGCCTCCGAGTTTTACCTTGCGTACTCAGGCGTATTAAGAAAACCAGTAATTGCAAAACGTTGTATTTCGTCTATGGACGCACGAAACAAACAAACTTCTTGATTAACACTAATGTAAAGGTGCGAGCTCGATCTATGCATACTTATTGGTTGCTACAGCTTGCTGATTCGTACACAAGCAAGATGCCCAAGCTTCGCAGCGTCGAGATTCCCAGCACTGGCTCGTCCACATGCCTCGAAACGCTAGCAGAAAAGCTCAAGTACAAAAATACAACAAGCATGTATTAAGACAAGCTATATGTCTCGGGCTTGTATTAAAGCTTCAAGGTCTGGCCATTTCGGTTAGTTTAGAGACAACAAATGACGCTCTCGGGACCAGAAAACACGAGATAACGGCCGTTAATTGTCCACGCTCTGTGTATAATTTCTTGTCGACGTGTCTATCGAAACCGAAACCATGCCACTCTCCTCCCTGGCCAACTAGTTCCCAGAGTGCAACGCGCGCCGTGTTACCTACAGGGATTTATGGAAGTAGTCTATTTGTCCTTGCAGTGAAACAGATGTATTTTGGGAAATTTACTAGATAAAAGAGCCTTGAGTTCTGCCTAAAGATCTGGGCAGCCTTGACTAACAAACACGTGCCTCGACAAAACTGGTTTTTTTTTTCAATGGAATTAAAAGCATATGCATGACGCTTTGAATAATCTGACTTTATTTTATAGAGCCACATAGTTTTTGTTGTATCAAACAATTTTTTTTAAATCAAACATACTCAGCTTTGTAGAGCAATCGGTCTGCACATGACACCTTGAATGTTACTCTTATCATTAGAGCGATCTTTAGCAATAAAAACATGTTAATGTCACGTGTATCTCAAGTACCCTCCAAGGCTGTATGTATATTCTTTCTAAAAAGAGATGATACAACAGAGAAATGTATGGCCCTATAAAGAAAAGAAACATTGCTCCATTAGCTGTGACGCTTTGGGCACAGGAATTATAAAGGTGTATAGCAAAAATGTAATGCAGGAACTTCAACTTTGCTCGCTAAAAGATGTAAGGCTTCATCATCACCTATCGAAATTTGTGGGTTTTAGACATTGGATAAAGGGCCAGCTAAACCTATTATAGATGTTTTGAAGTTTGATATGTAGAATATTGTTGCAGTAACCCTTCAATTGCCTCAGAACTGTGTCTTATTCAATGCCTACATGTATTTCAACAGATTTGCGCACCCATATACGCTACAAGTGCGTTCACCTCGCATTCACAACGCTTCTGCCAAAAGCTGCGACACGCTACAGCCGTTCTGAATAAATTAATCTCTTCCTGATCCGCATCTTACTCATAAGGCAAAAATGTTTTTGTACACATCCTTCACCTGCTCATGTTTCCTCCAAGCGGTGGGCACTTAATCATTGGTCCAAGGTTTTGAAGTGGTAGAACCTCACAGGGGTCTGCAGTGACCGACTGTCGTGGATTTTTCTAAAATATCGGTTTAGTGTCCACAATTTTAGTATCAAGGATCATCATCCAGGTGCTCCTGCCGTGTTTGGCGTCGCGCCAAACTTGACCCAAACTTAAAATGTAACAAAAAACACACTGTTGTTTTTTTTTCCATTTTTATTGCGCGAACTTTTTGTTTGTAATGTTAGCGCGAGCCAGCCGCGGCCACGTGTGCGACCGCAAGAAGAGAAGCTCGCATTTTAATGGGACGGCCTCCACTGCCTTTCAAAACCCCTGACCAAAAAAAAACAAAAAAAACAAAACGAGGTTTTTTATTTGGTTTTTGCCACAGGAGATGTGAATCTCTAGCACCTTTCCTTTGACACGAAGGTCATGTGGTTACAAGGTGGTGGTTACGCCACACCGTGACGTAAACTGGTCACTTGACATAATCGTCGGTGAATTATTTCACGTGCCATCGCGTGACGAAGCGTCTCGTAACACCCCAGGGTCATGTGACGTCACGTAATGTGACGCAGTGCCTCCATATATCACGGTGTCACAATGTGGTACCTCGTTCTTTGACGTCACAACGTTTCACCGGGACGTCACGTGACCGTACTTTACACGACGAAGTCAGGTGTTTAGTATCACGTGACGTCACGCTGTCAAGTTGCGGGGTCAGCAACCTCACGCGATAACCGTCAAGTTAATGACACCACGTGTCATCCGATGACTCTGACATCGTCGTGCAGTGTCACAATACGTCACAACGTCACGTCACGTTGCAGTGACACGTAATGTGCCACCGTTTAACGTGAAGTGACACTGAAAATCAATGTTTAATTCAGATTTTTTCTGATAACTTATGCGGGTTCCGTTAAATTTAGCGGTTCAGCCGCGTCAGCTAAATGGCCTCCGCTCATACATCAAATGCCTTAAGCATAAATATTGTCTGAAACGACCCTTAGGCAGCTGCATATTACCAAGCGCTGTGAACCTGTCCTACTTCCGGTCCCTCGTCGTTAGCGCTGTTTTAACGTTTTAAAGATATCACACGAACCAGTCCAAGCTTCAACCTTAGGTATATTACCCTGTCAAATGCATTTCAAATGAAAGTAAGGCATATTTTGTACTCCCGAGCGGCATAAATCCCTACTGCGCTTTCCACTCGGTATGTCCCGAACTTATGACGGTGTATTGGTAAGAGTGCAGCCTATAAATAAGCTACACTTCATAGTCTTCAGCTTTCTTGCTTCTAACCGCCAGCGTTGCCAGTCATCTAAAGCAGAAGTCGGCAACTAGCGGCCCGCGGGCGGCATCTGGCATTCAAGGCAATATATAGGGCTCCCCCCCCCCCCCCCAACCACACAATCCAGAAGAAGTGGTATGTTTGGTTGCAAAACCTGTATAAGCAGACATATTTACTCTGAACAACTTCAAGAGTTTTGCCAGGCACAGTTCGTTGATCAGGTAATTCACGAACAGACATTATGTTGAAGAATGCGTTTGCAGAGTGTTTCGATTTCCGCTGGTTCTTTCCAGATTTGGAAACTTCAATTGATGTTTCCAAATCTGCAACAAAATTTGCTATGTCCTTGATAGGTTTAGGCTGGTATAAATCTGCGAACATAGTTTTTCGAAATGAAGGCTGCGAACCCAAACGAGGGTCCTGCGGATTACAGAGGAGCACCACCAACGTGTACGATTTTCAGTCAAGAGCTTTAATGGGAATGTTCGAACCATGGCAAGGCAATATTGAATACCCAAGGTCTTACTGAGGGCGGCTCAATCAATCTCAAGGCGCGGTCACACTTCTAGTACTTAACTACTAAAGACAGTCTTTAGACACTCTCTGGGGTGTGTTTCGTCCTTGTATGATGGCCTTGCCACATTGGCTTATAGAGAAACTGTCTGCAGACATTTTGAAGCATACATATGTATGCGGAGCGCAAGTTCTTCTGCTCTTTTTTTCAGGGGTTGTGGTGACGTCAGAACGCCGAGCTCTGATTGGTTCTCAAAGAAGTATAGTGGGTAAACCTCAAGGCAGCTTTTTTTTTATATATACCCACTATCCTTGAATCAGAGCCAATCAGAGCATGTCGTCTTCCTAACGTCACCGCAACTCCTGCAAAAGAAGCAGAAGACCTGCATTTCGCATGAAGTAAACATGTTTCGAATACGATTGAGGAATGTCCGCAGATAATCGTTTTATTATGCCTGCAGCGAACAAAGCGTGTACTTCGTATGATATATGAGCAGTCTGAATGCGGCTTTAGATTACCCGTGCCTGAATCGAGAGAACGTACTTGCATACCACTGGTAGTATCAGCAAGTAGTTTTTTGTTTTTATATCTCATCCCATAACTGATCCCCCCTCGCCCCCCCCCCCCCCCCCCTCCGTTTCCTCGTCCGACACGCTCACCCTCCGCGTTGCGGGGGATTCATCCCGCTGCATCAAACGTTTGCCGACCCCTGATCTAAAGCTTTATATGAAAGCGCATAAAACGCTTTTGCCTACTCCAGAAATGTTGACAAAGTTCGCGACAGAGCAGAACAATAGCACCCGAGACTCCTGACGCCGCTTTTAAAGCTCAAGGAAGTCACATTTTTTAACTACAACGACGGCCGATTGCACCTGCTATGCACTAGGCACCAAAATGGCGGCGTTCACAACGAGAACGGTGTATGGAGTGCCAATACTCTATGCGTAGTTTATGTAGTAACTCTACTCGAGAAAACATATTTAAAAAATAATAATTATTGCCAGAACGGTATACATAAATTTTCCCGCCGTTTTAATATACGGCAGAAATGTAGATCAAACATTGTATTACCTGCATTCTCGACCTAAAACAAGAAGAATAAAGAATCCGGAGATAGAAGACCGGATGAGAATATCTGTTGTTTTATTCAGCGGGCAGGGAGCTAGGCAGTTCGATGCGTTCGTTTATTTCACCCATGTGTGCGCCAGCGATCAAAGCATCACGAGCGCCGACTGTTTTATTCCCAAGAGTAATAACCATTAACTTCGGCGAAATCAAACTCTGCTGAAGACTTCAGCCACCGTTTTGGTTGTCAAAGAGCTTCACTTTGAATTCGATGGGTATGTTAAGGGGTGGTTCCCGTTTCGACCCATTCCCTATTAAACCTTCCCGTTTTGACCCGGCTGAAAACGACGTTCTCGTTTCATCCTTTCCCATTTCACCCTATCCTGAAGCAACCTCCCGCTTCCGCCATCGTTCGTTATCAGTTGGATCGATTCATTTGTATTGTTCGTTAACAGTTGATTAGGTTCAAGTGTCCAATGTCAATCCTCCTTGCTCACCTCACTTCTCCCTCTCCCGAAACAGCCTTGGATGCATGGCACCGTAAGATAAACGCTGTGTCAGTGATGACTCACCCGAACATTTACAGCTTCATCGATGTGATCAAACGGGATGCGGCCTTGACAAGGATATATCTGCAGCAGCTTGCAAATTGTTGTGCCATGCGGTCCAGAAGACAGCCGCGAACTATATCGAAATTGGGGTGTCACCTTTCTGATGGCACGATTTTCCTACTAGACTTCGATAGAATTTTGTGGTTTATGCTTTTTTCTTGTGTGCGCGCGGGTTCTGTGATTGAACTCGTAAGACAATAAGGTCGCAGTCATATGCCTATCAACCTGTCTGATTTACCACTGTTCAAAATATTCCGTTCGCTAGAAAGACATTTTAGAATATCGTAAGCGAGCGCTTTGGGTAACCTGAAAATAGCGTCGCGGTATAAAACCTAAGACAACTCTAATTTTAGCTTACTAAAAGTGCTTGCCTACGTCATTCGAAGACTAGACTTCATTATTGTACAGAGCGCGACGCGGTTAGCGGGAACAAGCGAGTGTTGGTTTTCCCTGTTTGTTTCAAAGAATCAAAAGACTGCCATCAATATTATTAGTGTCGTTGAAAGTGCTCATCATGGCCCCTAACCTAAGCGGCCAAATGTGGTACCGTCTGTATCATTTTGAAGTAAAATTCGAAGTATCGTCAACATCGTGTTCGCGGTAACGTTGCCGCACAGTATACATAGTCCGTTTCGCGCTTGCACGTTTTGCGGATTATCTTGAAAGAAACACTTTAAGGGGTTCAAGCAGAAATATATTTCGTTGAAGATTGTCCTAAAGTGCTGAATATTTTACGAGTACGTTGACTACAAAAATATTTCACATCATAACTTAATAGCTCTCCTGCACCTTTGCATTATTTGCATAACATCATTTCGGGACATATTCTAAAGCGGAAATGGTGAGAATACCAGGGTAAGAACGATGGGGACTTTTCCCGAAGAGGTTGAGATGTGCGGGGATTTATACCAATGGGTTCAAACAGGATGGCCTCAAACCTAAAGGGTATTTCGGCTACGGTCTCAAATAAGAAGGTCGTTTCGAGAACGGGCCGAAACGGGAAAGGTTCAAACGTGAAGGTTGTTTCGGGAATGGGTCGAAACGGGTGGGGTTCAAACGGGAGGGTCGTTTCGGGAATAGGTCAAAACGGGAATGGGTTGTTTCGGGCTACACCCGTGTTAAGCAGCTACACACTTTGAACATCTCTCGAATTCAAAGTGAAGCTCCAGAACAGCCAGAAAGGTGCCTGGCGTCGTCAGTACATTTCGATTTCGCTCGAGTTTAATGTTAGGACTATTGGGAATGAAAGAGTTCTCGCTTGTGGTGCTTTGGTCGCGGGCGTTGCCGATGATCAAATAAACGAACGCATCGCGCTGCCTATACTTCGTTTATCCTTAGTTCGGCAATGAAACGATTTTTGTACTTTCAACAAAGATTACATAGAACGAATCCCTCGTCGCTAATGACCTATAAAACACGAGTTCGCTTTTCACAACACTCAAAAGAAGTCGCAATAAAACATGAAGAAAAACAAGCAGCGTTTACCTTCTCAAATCACAGTCAAAACGAGCGGCCATGTGATCTATAGCCGATTATTTGCCGCCTACGTTGATCACAGCCACGCGCTGTGGATTGGCAAATCACAGGGCACGCGCTGAGTTTCAGACATTGTTATGGTTCGGCTATTGTTGTCATTGCAGCGATTGGACACGGCCACCAGCAGAATGCTTCCCGAGCCTTTCATTATAACGAGCCCAAAGCGAGTGCTCACGCAAAAACGCTGGGGTCCAATCTATGAGCCCCATTCAGATATCGTCATTGGGGCGGTAGTGCGATCTCCCACTTCCGCCATCAAGATTTGCGAAGCAGAAATTGAAAGAATACGCTAGCTTTTTTAATTGAAATTACACCTGGGGTATCGGTGCCCGAGTGGGCTAGCGCATACCAGTTCCGAGCACGTGGAGCAAAAGCTCGGGCTGCAGAACCCAGGGATCCTGGGTGCAATTCCCACCCTTGCCTGTTTCGATCTGGATGAGCATCGTACCGGCGTGGGGTCGCGTATACCTACTGCGTGGTGCACGCTAAAGACCCCAGGCCAGCGGTTGTACTGTACTAACTAAATTGCTCATCTACAGCTGGGAGACAAGTCGCCCGTTGAGGCAGACTAAGTTCTAGGCTGTATAAACATACAAACATCCAAATTTGTTTTTATTTACACCGCAACAGAGGGGTTTCTTGGTCAGTGCCGTTGCGTGCGAGTGTGTAGGGGTCTGACTTGTGACAGTAAGCTCATGTAAAGTGAAAAGCATTTTAAGCGAATTTCATTGCACGGCCCCTTTATGCTGAGAGTGCAGCCAATGCTACACTGGACGTAAGCACGAGGTCGCTGCTTTTAAACCGGTCTTCCGCGCAACGAGCTCTTTCGCGAGAAATGTACAGTCGGGAGCAAAAGTTTGCGGGTGCACGGGAGCGCGTGCCGAAATGCATCGCCGCGCCGTGCACCGGCGCGCCACAGCATTAAAAAGCCGCGCTTTGCGCATGCGCGCCCTTCGTGCTGGCAGTCATATCTCTTTCGCTCCTTTCTGTCCGACTCACTCCTGATAACCGGGGTCGGCGCCAGGGCGCGCAAGTTGCCGTTTCGCTGGCTGTCATGCCTCGCGTCCTCTTCAGCTGTTTCAGCAGCCGCGCTGGGTGACGAAGCGGCTAATTACCCCCCTGCCCCGCGAGCTCCGTCACAAAGCGCGGCGGCTGAGGCGGCTGAAGCAGACGCGCAGCATGACAGCCAGTGAAGCGCTAACTCGCGCTCCCTGGCGCCGACTCCTGTTATCAGGAGTGCGTCAGAAAGAAACGAGCGAGAGAGACATGATAGCGAGCTCGAACGGCGCGCATGCGCGAACCGCGACTCCTTAGTTGGGCGGCGCGCCGTCGGACGGCGCGGCGATGCATTTCGACACGCGCTCCCGTGCCCCGCAAACTTTTGCTCCCGACTGTACGTCTCAAACCAGGAGCGCGAGCCAGCTCACGCTTATAGCTTTGGCTGCAGTCTCAGCTCAAGGGTGAACGGAGTATAGACAATTGCATGCATTGCGCCGCACTGCTACCCCATGCGTGTAAGCATGCGCAGCGTACGCGTGAGCGTGGCTTTGGCAAGCTTGCATCGCACTCACTTAACCGCACGAGCAGAAACATGGCGGCGGTCAGATGCACTGATTGCAATCGTTTATACACGGTTGCAAGCAGGGAAAGACAGAGAAGTAGGAATATAAAGCTAACTAAGCTCGGGACAACATGACTTCCTATACACTACGGTAGAGCTCACCACTGTAAGGCCTTTGTCGGTTGTAGAAAGTGTCTCCTTGAAACCGACGCCGTGCGGCAAAGCCACTATAACAAAGACAAGCTAGCTCCATCACAAGCTAGATCAAGTTACTGTAAACAGTTAAGAAGAGCTAAAAAAAAAGTTGAGTTTGGTTTCTTAATACGGAGGTGCAATATTGCTACATTTTGAGGAACTAGCTGCGTTTCTGCATTAATACAGATAACAGCAATAATGGCGTACCATGTCGTTGTTATATATTCGTAAGATGATGCATTTAAAGATTATAATTTTTATGAATTGTGAATTTTTTTGTATGAACTAGTTCATTGGTAAATGATTTGAGAACGTGTCTCTAAAACATGTTTATTTGAGGTATTTCGTAAATTGTTTTGCACAAAAATATTATATTGTAACTTTTAATATTCTTTGTACATGTTGTAAATTTTTTCAGAAAATAAGTTGAAAGAAATGTTCCTATGTGCATATTTCGGCGTAAAATTGGCGGCTGTGCAAATTACCACAGCGAAACCCTGGCAATCTCAACGCCTCCAACTTTGAAATTTTATATATCCAGATGCAAATCAGTTACGTCATTCGCCTATAGCCGAATTCTCCTCCGAGAACGTGGCTCTAACATTTATTATTTGCATAAAACATATAAAAATATGACCCGGATCATCACTGCATGATATGACATGGAAACACTCAGGTGTGTTTTCATGTCATATTTTCCATGTCATGTTTCCATTTATTTTCCCCGCTGGAGTAGCGGGAAAATAATGTCAGAGGGCGACACGAGGCAAGTGTAGCCAGTTGATCGTTGTGCGAATGATGCTATTAGAATCGCGCCTGGTCATTTTATAACGTTGCTGATCGACCAAACCATAATGTATGGCGGCAACAAACAAATGCGTGTTTGTTTTACGTTTAGTGTTGTTTTGAGGAGAAACAATTGTGATACTTAGATTCCCTAGGAAAAAAATTACAACAGAAAGGAGCATTACCTTTAGTTTGTATTAGCCGGTTTAGCTTCCCTCTAAAAGTACGTCGTCCCCGATGCAACCTTCAATATATCATCACAAATCTCAACCTAATAATAGCTAGCAGTAAACTGGAGGGTGGTCTGAACCATAAATGATAGGCAGTCCTATCCAGCATAGTACGGCTTGAGGCGAACAATCTGCAATACTTCGGGTCGCGGCGTGCGGCGTCCTGATGGTCGTGTTCCATCGGGGGGCACCTGGTAGTTCAAGTTCCCAAGACGGCGACTAAACTTGAAGGGCCCGAAGTAGTGTTTCATCAGTTTCTCGCTGAGACCATGGTGACTGATATCTGTCCACACTCTCTCCCAGATGAAAAAAATATATGACCCGGACCCAGTCTTGTACACGTTACTAAAAAAAGTAATCGATTACAATTACTATTACTTTTGCTAAAATGTATTCCATTAGATTACTTGATTACTTGACAGCAAAAGCTATTGGACGTTACTTTAAGAAGTAACCGTTACTTTTCCGATTACTTTATTGTGTGAAGACTTACATCTTTAGCGCTCATAACATGAACTACTTCAACCTATATTTCACATTTTCACAAGTATTGAAAAAGAAAATACGGGTTTCCTCTACAGCATCAGCCATCTCTGTGCGCTGCATCATTGATCATCGGTTTTTCTAGCTGCAAAATTTCTAGCAGTCTCGCAATCGCTATTTCACCCTTAACATCTCCACTGGTCCCTGATGAATAGAAACTTAGAGTGCTTCTTAGAATCTCTGGTTCCAAATAAAAGATTTTGTTTTCTTGCTCTATATATTTTCTTGCACTGGCAACCAAGAGGCCCTTACTTTCTTTCGCACACACGCGCTTCTCTAGATATTATTCACATGTGGATGAACTCGCATGATAGACAAAAGAGCAGAGGCTCCAGGATTTAAAACGGATCATGTGTAGTATCCATTAGCGGAAGCGATCGCCCCGACCACTTCTCAACTCGAAACCTTGGTTGTCACAAATACCATGTAGGGAAATTCGGGATCTTGAAGTGTATTTGAACTGGCTTTGTTATATTTTGCATCCGCTTTAGACATTCTTCGGTTCTGGTTCTCCTACGGGCTGCGAGGTGGGTACCGTAAGCAGGATTTTTTATTTTTTTTATTTCTGTGTTTGTGTGCGTGAGGGGCTAGCTTGAAACAAGGACTTACAAAGCTACATTCTACTCCCTCAAATTTCGCCCTGAATGGCCTTTGTGACGCAGTGCGGCCCCCCTGGGGCTTCCCACTTCCAGTCCCATCTCGAAAAAAAAAAGGACATTCCACTGAAACTGTGCATGCAAAGGGGTTGACCTCGTTTCCTACAGCTCCGCAAAAATCTCTTTTTCCCGTTCGAAACAAGAAGCAAATTTTATGTTTTGTCATTTCAGAAAAAAAAAAAAAGGTGTGTGTGCGGGGGGGGGGGGAGGGGGCGTGGAAAATTAGTAACGTTCAAAAAGTAATCAGATTACTCTTGTGATTACTGCCTAATAGAAGTAATCAACTGATTACAAAATTACTCCAAAAAGTAATCGATTACAAGTAATTTGATTACTTGTAATGCGTACGGTACAAGTCTGCCCGGACCATCGTTTCATGATCTTACGTGGAAACACCCAGGTATGTTTCTGGCCGTTGGTTTTCTCTGCTAAAGTAGCGGGAAAATCATGTCAGATTACTTCATGTTTCGTCATCTATACATAAATTCAGTTTCCCTGCTAAATTTAACGAACAAATTGAGGTCACGTGACCCAACACCGATCCAGTTTCGCCGCTAAATTTAGCAGGGGAATCTGACATCCCATGACCTCATGTCACCTAACCTATAGAGAGATTCAGTTTCCTTGTTAAATTTAGCTGTGAAAATGGCCTGACATGATGTTGCGTTACTGTACACGAATTAGGTTTCACCACCAGATTTAGTGGGAAAATTGAAACTCGCGTGATTTTAACAACCAATCCAGTTTCCCCGCTAAAGTCAGCGGAAAAAATAAAAGACGTTTACAAATCTCTGTATCGCGAAATTAGAGTGCAGCTCTTAAGGAGAAGGAGGAGGATGGGAAGGTATGCCCCTCCTCCTTCTCCGTACCTCCTCCTCCTCCCTCTCATCTTCCTCCTCTTCCCCTCGTCTAACTAGTCATCTCCCTCCTCCTCCGTACCCTCCACTCCTCCACCTCCGTGCTCTCGGTTACTCCCCGCGTACCCTCCCGTCCTCCTAAGTACTCTTCCCTCCTCCTTCTCCATACTCTCCCCTCCTCCCACACTTTCCCCGCTAAATTTATCTGGAATATTGACGTCACGTGACCTCAACACCGATTCATTTTCCCCACTAAATTTAGCAGGGAAAATGACGGTACATGACTTCGTGTCACGTCAACTCTGAACAAATTCAGTTTCTTCGCAAGATTTCATTTGAAAACTGACGTCACGTGACCTCAACACCAATTCAATTCCCCTGTAGATTTAGCGGGGAAACTGAATGCATAGTGTTACATTATGGGACGTAACAGACCTACACACCAATTCACTTTCTTCGCTAAACTTAGCGTGAACTGGAGCCGGTGTATAGGTCTGTGACGTCCCGTCCCATCATGCAACGCGTGCGGTTACGCCGACGGCGACAGCGACGGCAACGGCGGCGCCGACGCCGGTTTACGTGGAAATAGGCGCCGAAGAGCTGCGATTTAAAATGACGTCACCTGACTTTATATCTCGTGACCTATACAAACATTCAGTTTCCCCGCTCAATTTTGCAGGGAAAGTGACGTCACATTGCATGATATCACGTTACCTGCAAACAAACTCAGTTCACCTGATGGAAAATTCCCACCTGACCTGTCGCGGCTCTTTTTATATCTGCGACATGCCTCAATGTCGTCGCTAGTGTGTACCGTGGCACTTGCACAACTCGCGTCAAACTCACGACCTTGCACCCACGCCCTCTCGTCGAGCCTGACCGCTTTGCACAGAAGTGCTAGGAGCAGCAGCTAATGTAGGAGCGCATGGGTTAGCGCGATATGCCGGAAACTTTGTTTACACAGCATAAAGAATAAAAGAAAGCACAGGGTCTCTTATGTTATCTTTAAGATGACTTGAAGGCGAAAGCCCAAGCGCCAATGCATTAAAGACAGACACATGATTAGCTGATGTGGCGGAGGGTACCGCGTCGGACTACTGAACGAAACCGAGGGACAAGAGCGAAAAGTCTTTTTGGAGGAATATAGCGCCGCTGTCGATGATGATGATGATGATGATGATGATGATGATGATGATGCGGCTTTTCCCTTTATACCGGGCGAGCTCGAAGAGTCTTCGTGCCCTAGCCAAAAAACACCTATAAGCTTCTGTTCTAAAGTTTCTTCCACCAGTGCTCCAGACGCGCTTTCGTCCTTTGCACGCACTGCACGGGAGAAATGTCATGCCTGTCTTGTGGAGGGTCGTCTGCTCCACCCGTACGGAGGTTGTCTGAGTCCGCTGTCGTTTTAAAACCCAGTGCACATGCTAGCATCGCCTCTGAGTGAAGCCGGCGATCTACTAGTGGGGTTGGCAGCAGGCACTCACAGTAGAGCACTAGGTGTTCAACTGTCTCAGGTTTTTCTCTGCAGGCGCGGCACATCGTGGAAACCACCTTGGGGTCAAACCGCTCCCGGTAGACCAGAGTTCGTAGAGCGCCCGCTCGAGCCTCGAACAGAAGGCGGCTGCCCAAGCTGTTGTCATAGAGCAGGGTTTCAGCCGCGATCAGTTGCTTGCTTTTGCTGTACACCAGCAGCGTTGGCTTCGCTTGAGCGGCTTCAAACCACTGGAAGACCTCCCTCTCACGTACTCTGCTTCTCACTTTGGCGTCCAACCTCTCACCCGCCACTACCTCTAAGGGTTGGGCAAAGAAGCCATACTTCTTTTGGAGTTGATAGAGGCGTTTCTGCCACCTTGTTCGTGTCCCAGTCATGTTAGTGTGTACGAAAAGTTTCTTGGCCCATCGGTTTCGATCCATGTGGCGGAGTCGTGCATCATAGCTTATCTTGCTGGTGGCTTCCCTGGCTTCGAAGCTGGACCATCCTAGGTCTCCCTGGACAGCTTCGTTAGCCACATTTCCGTGGCAGCCTAGAGCCTGTCGTCCCACTGCTCGTTGTCGTCGCTCCAGAACTTCTCGTAATCCACCAGGGACGCACACCACAGCATTAGCGAAAGTCAAGCCCGGAACCATTACTGCCTTCCACACTTCCCGTGTAACTAGGAACCTATTGCAGCTCCAGAGACTTCTTTTTCGGAGGACGTTGGCCCCTCGCCCTGCTGACAGGCGAAGATGAGCGTGATGCTCTCGAAGGTATTCCGGCGTATTGGCTAGAATGATACCCAGATATTTGTACGAGTCCTGATGTGGCACCACCTCGTCGCCCAACTTAAGTGTACAGCAAAGCGTGTCTTCGGCCCCTGAGAACTGCACAAGCGCAGATTTTTTTGCGTTGAAGCCTAGGTGTCGCAGTGCAGCCTCCGCAGTGCATATATCCAATAGCCGCTGCATATCTTCCGCTGTCTCAGCCATTAAAACGATGTCGTCGGCGAAGGTGAGCCCTGGAAGCACCCAGTTCACCTCCTCGCCATCCTCTAGGTGGGTTAAAGAGAAGCCCACTCTTGACTGAATCAGCTCTCCTCCATCCCAGCCACGTAAAGCATGTAAAGGAGCGGGGAGAGTGGACACCCCTGTCGAAGTCCCCTAGTCACTATCACGTCTTCGGATTCTACCCCTTTCATTTCTGCCCTCACCTTATTGCCCTCATAAAGAGATTGGACGAGAGAAACACACTGTTGTGGCAGGTCAAGTTGTTCCAGACACTGAATGAGCAGTGAATGAGGGACACTGTCATATGCTTTGGCAATATCCAGAAAGCAGCACAGTAATTGTCTTTGCTCCTTTCTGGCTACCTCGATGCACTGAGTTATTGTGAACAGATTGTCCTCAAGTCTACGCCCTCGACGAAAGCCTCCCTGCAGCTCAGTAAGGTGCCCAGCCTCTTCTGCCCATGCAACCATCCTCTCCTTGAGCATGTATGCGAATACTCTGTATATCGTGCTCGTAACCGTCAGAGGCCTGTAGCTGCGTAGATGTTGGCGATCGTTCCCTTTTTCGGGATCAAGACCACCTTGCCGAGCCTCCAGTCATCTGGTATAGATTCTGTTCCACAAAGGATGTCGTTCAGGATAGACGCGAGCTGTTGTCTGGAGTCCTTTCCCAAGGCTTTGAGCACCGTTGCCGGGACACCATCTAGGCCTTGGGAGGTGTTCTTCTTAAGGTGGATTAGTGCACGCACTACACTCACTTCACCGATTTCCCACCTGCTGACATCGGAAGGGGACTCGGCTGTCCATTCGGCTTTTCTGGCAGTGGTCGTGCACTCGGGAGAAGACATCTCTTTCAGGTACGTCGTGAGGTGTGCGCCCAGGTCTTCTACTTCTTGTCCTGTGCACTCATCGAGGACGGGAGTCGATTGCTCTCGACCCTCCAGTGTACCCATGTAGCTCCAAAACTTCCTCGAAGCATCTTTTCCACTGGAGCGAATGTCAAGAACAGTACGTAGGTCCGCCGTCCTTATATTTTCTTGGATGATCTGTTTGGCGTATTGCTTCCGCGTTTGATAGAGCTTCCAGTTTTGTACGATCATGGGCTCATGCCCCATCCGAAGGGACTGGCGATGTTCTCTGTTTGCGGCCTGCCTAGCTTGAATGGCTGTCTTTACTTCAGTGTCCCACCAACGTTTCCTTCTTCTGCGTCCGTTGGGGCGCATTCTCGAATGTCGCTTGATAAGACGCTTAAGCACATTGACGTATCCTATGTAGCCTCCAGCATTACTTCTTTCGTTGCTCTTCTCAAAAAGTTCCGCCACCTTTGCTGCAGCATCCTCGGTAAGGTAGGGCCGCATGGAGCTTGGTGATATCTCCCTCGCCTTCTCCCATGTTGCCCTGCTGAATACCAGCTTCAGACGATTGTGGTCGCTACTAACGCTGTGCTCACCATCCTCGTCTATATGCACCTGCACAAGAAAACGACCAATGCCCTGTGACACCAGGCAATAATCTATACAAGTTCTACTGCCCCTAGCACACCAGGTATATTGTCCTTCGCACATTCCCCGGAGGTTCACCACTTCCAACTGCAACTCCTCCGCTAGCTTTTGTACCCGTCGTCCGTTGCCATCTTCCCACCCATCAAGCTCATGGATATGTCCGTTAAAATCACCCATGATGAGCACGTCCTTGTCTTTTCCGACCTCCCGCACATCCTTCGCAACACAGTCCATGAGACTTTCGTTCTCTTTGTCTCGTGCACTTCCTACAGAGAGATATACCACACATAGCGCTACTGGCATATGTACCAGCTCGCCTGTCAGCCAGATGTGGTCTTGACACTTTCTGGGATCCCTGTGCCAAGGGGCCGCGCGGCGCCACAATGCTCCTACACCTCCTCCACGTCGCTGTCCCTCTTCACGATTGCACCCCTCCCAACACCAATCCTGGTGCACCGGCGGTTCTTCAAGGTCCCGGAGGTGTGTTTCAGTCACGCCAAAAATGGTAATGTCCTCAGTCTCAAGTGCGCTATACAATTCCTCCCATTTTTGTTCCCTCCTTGCTCCTTGGAGGTTTAAGAACCCCACCCTAACAGGTGTCTGTTCTTCACGCTTGCGTCGCCGTCGTCTGCGCCTCACTCTATGACCCCGGTCCGCCCTTTCCCCGTCTTCAACCACTTGGGATAGGGGTGGACCAATGCCCCTACCACTGTTCCCTGTCCCTCAGCTGTTGACGCACTATCTGTGTCACCATTGCCTGCAGGGCAGTTGGGGTTAGCGTCGGTCCACAGACTTGCCTCGTATGTTGCGTTGGGGGCGCTTGTGGTATCATCGGCGTAATAATCCCCGGGAATCCACCAGCTTCTTGTCGCGGTATCCTCGGCGAACACACTGACACCAGTTGGTCCATCAGTCTGGGGTGCGAGAATCCTTCCGGAGGCGCAAGCCCCTCTCTGCCAAGAAGGTGAGCTCGGAGCGGCGCTGCGTACCCATGTGCCCGGGAACAGTCTGCTGAGCCGATGTCCTGCATCTGGTGTCTTGGCCGTTGAAGCGCTGGCAATGCGTCCGTTGTAGAGAGGAAGAGAGTGCCATCCGGCACCCTTTGTTCGTGTACTGGAACCGAAGGTGTCCACGACATCGGTGTGACTCCTTGATGTAACCATCTTTGATGGTGAGGCATTGTCTTCGACTTTTACTTGTGCCGATGCTGGCACAAGTAACGCCATCTGGCGGTCCAGTGGCGAACCGTGGGTTTTGGTAGCTTTCTTGTCGTCGACATGTTTTCGCTCAAAGACTTTAAAAGTCGACTGAACGCTGAGACATTTAAGGTTTTCGCCTTAATAAAATGCGTTAGGAATGTGTTCTTATCGTTTTCTGCCGAAAACTTCAAAATAGGATAAAAATAATACTGGCCTAATATAACCTAAGGAATTACACCATAACGTGACGTTTATTAACTATTTGTTGAAAATGTAGCAAAATGCCATTCAGAGGCACAAAATTTAGTTCAGCGCTTCGGGAAAAAATAAAAAGAGCATGCGGCGACAGCAGTTCAGTAGCACGTACAAATCAGTGGCCCTGGGCGGTTTTATTTTGTACTGAAAAGCCCTCAACACGAGTGAGCAGGCCTGGCGAGCTTGGTCGCGATGAGTCGATTTTTTGTGGTAAAATATGTTTTTGTGAACGTCCTGTTTTAATTGCTCATTTATTTTTTGGAAGGAGTTGCGATCATCTCGTGTTTTGTTCTGTGTAAGAATGGAGCCACTGTCATTTGTTTTATTTCTTCACCTAAGTACAATTTCAATCAGTATTCAGTGAAAACTAGAAATCTCCGAACGGTTATATCTGCGACGCGAGGAGTCAGAAGTGGCTTTTCTATAGAAAATTATATATATATATTGAACTCTTAGCTACCGTCAGACTCCCAAAACAATAAATCGTGTATTTTTTATGTAAGGGAACATTTAAAAAAGCCAGAATTGCACTTTATGAAAGCAAAATAACCATGTAATTAGTAAAACTAGACACGGTCCTAGGAAAAGTAAATAATCTCATTGCGTCTGGCTGGCGTCATCAATATGTCCTCTTTGTCCCGATATTTGGAACAGGCAAGTCGAACGCACCGAAGTCTTGATCTTGAAAATCGTGCGTGCCTCCTAGGTACAGAAAAGAAAATACTATAATGAGACAACATCCCATATCGAAATAAAAGAAATGAATTAATATTTAGATTAGAAGGTTCCCACCACTCTGCACAAGATGCTTTGACAAGTGCCTAGTGATTAAAAGCAACACGCTATTAGGCCATAAACAGAAACTAAACATGCCAGTCTACGAAGAAAATGTGGCCTTAAATCGATGGCTGTAGAAATATTTAAACATGTGCGTGCAACACTGTTATCTGGCATAGCAGTTCTATCGAGATGAGCACAGGTTTTAATATTGTGAAACGGGAGTTTTAATTTCAAAAAATAATTAGGTTGTGAAATTACACGAAAGTTAATGTTGAAGAAATTTAATCTAGATAACATATTCGATAAAGGTAAGGTACGAAATAGTAGCAGGGCTTGGCAGTGTCGCAATGCAAATGATTCACGATAGTATTTTAGCGATGCTTCCGTGCATCAGAATCTCTGTATCGAGATACATTTGGGAAATGTATTTGTATCCCAGTAGGGAAATACAATCCCGATGTATCACTTGTTTCGTGATACTCCGTTAGGCTTGGATAATATCTTACATTTGTTTAAAAAAATTAGCTGACGAATTTTTTTTTAAATAAAAGTGGCGAATTATTGTTTGAGTGAAAATCCTGTTTGCAGCTGGTATAAATCAAACAGTCACCAAAAATTAGAGAAAAACAGAAAATACAAACAAGCAAACAGAAGTGTTTCTAGACATTCAAGGAAAGCAAGACTTGTTGGGCTAATAGTACATGGTACTGAGTAAACTTGTATGTGCAAGCACAAAGGACCAACACGAGGGAGTGGACAAGTACAAACACATGTCATTGTCCACTCCTTCGTGCTTGCCCTTTGTGTTTGAGCATACAAGTGTACTCAAATTCAAGGATAGGTCGCTTATATATAGCAGGGTAAGTTCCTCCCGGAAAGCCCTCCACACACTCCACTTTAGCTGAGTAAACGATGGGAAGGATGCCCTATCGATAACGCCTGTGTACTTTTCCCTATCTACACTACGGTACTGTAAATCTAACTGGAATTCTTTCTGGAAACCTGAAATGCATTATGGCGCGCGCAGCTGACCAAGTAGGCCGCGCGCTCGTGGCCTAACGGTAACCGCGCATGCATTCCACGCAAAAAGTCAAGGTTCGGTACACATTTTTGTTGACTCTGAAATGTAATGTTCCGGTAAATTTGAGAAACGCGTTGCTGCTTCGAGGTTAGAGTGTTCTACGAGCCGAACGTTCTAGGTCGAATGTTCCAGAAACCCACGCCGGTACAAATGGTGCTCCCGGTGGCGAAGCGGAATCAGTCTCGCCCCAGCGCTCGATCCTGCTGTTTCGCCGACATCGACGTCTCGCGACGCTAGATTTTCTCTATTTTGTTTTGGGCACAAGTTCGCCCCATTAAACGTTTAGTTTCTTCATTTATTCGAAACCTCATCATTTGTCATTCGTGACAAGATTCAGACAGAGGAGTAATTTTTTGAAAACCAATATTGAAGATATCATCCAAAAAATTTTTCAGTTTCATAACCCTGATAGCGAAGGGTTATACTGAGTATTGGTAGGGTGGTGAGAAGGAAACTGCCGAACATGAACAGTAAAGGTCTTGCAGGGGTGCTTCTTTTCCTCTTACGTCGCAACAGGTTAAATGCTGACTATGGTGAGTGGCACTGGGTTCAGACAGGCTTGACTCCGTTTTACAATCTCAGCGGACTGAATGACGCAGAAGCACTTAAGACAACAGGATGAAGCAGATTCTCCCGGGAAATTACACATCATTTCGAGAAGACTGAGACTTATTTCTTCAACCATGCCAAACAGTAGTCTTCGTAAAGTATCTACATGTATCACTGGAGCAGTAATGCTTTTGTTTCCAGCATTTGGGATGGTAGCTGTGGATATATGTAGGACTTTGTAGATATGAAGAGTTTGAGGTAAGTGAAGGCGCATAAATTGACCTTAAGAGACGAATAAACCACTGCCATTTGCATTCGCCGCGAACTATACTCCACCGCCTTTAGCATCATTCGAAGAAGAAAATAGATCTATGCATTTGTTTTTGTATTCCGGGATACTTATTCGCAAGCTACACAAGCGATGGTGGCGGCCACAGCGACGTTTTTTGCCCGTTCAATTATGGCTTCAAGTCGAGTACAGGCGTAACATTTCTGGCCTCAGAGCGCCCATAAAATACATGTTAAACTTTTTGAGGGCGAAGATGATGGCGAGACATCAATTTTCTGTCACGGAATAGTTCCGCTCGGCAGCTGTCAACGTGCGGATGGCGAAGGCGACTGGGCGAAGAACGTTGTCGTGTTTCTGAAGCAGGACTCCGCCGAGGCCGAAGTTGCTGGTACCAGTTTGAACAAGCGATAAGTTATGCAGTAATGTCGAGTTGCGACTTGGCCAGCAATCAGGCAGGATGTACTGAAGTATGCTCGCAGTTGTCCTATGTGTTAGAAGGCGAAACCACGCGGAGGTCAACCATTAGGATTAATGCAGCCAGTCGTAAGCCAGTCGCCTTGGCAGGTTGTTGCATATAATGTCATTGGACCGTTTCCACGTAGTTCTCACGAAAATCAGTATCAACTTGTTGTGACCGATCACTTCACCAAGTGGGTCGAAGTGTTTGCCTTACGGAAGCTTCTTTCGTAGCGAATGTGGGAAGATCTGTCCGTCTTCCCCAGATTCGGCTTCCCGGCAGAGCTCATCACGGATGGTGCTTCGTACTTTTGGAGCAAGATCTTTGCCGACATATGCGCAGCGCTTGAAATACGGCACAAGCTACCGTCGCGGTAGCACCCGCAGGCCAACATTACGGAGAGGGTTAACCGCAACCTCAAAGTGATGTTGATCTCTCGCACAGCCCGTCACACAGACTGGGATGCCAAACTCGACGATATGAAATTCGCAACGCGCCCAACGATCAACCGATCAATGGGCTTCAAGCCTGCGTGCCTCAACTTTGGTAAGGGGCTAACCTTCCCGATGGAAAACTCATTTTTATGTACAAGTGTTGCGCAGAATGAACGCCCGTATGCGCAGTTCGCTCAAGACGTCCATCGCCGACTCTCATCGGCCGTTCATGAAGCACAAGAAAACCTCGACATTACTCGTCGTCAACAAGGTAGCAGCTGCACGACTAGGGTGCAGCGACTCCTTGTGGTCGCTGGTAGTGAGTGGTTGGTGCATGGAAAGAACGTTTCATATTCGCGGTTTCCGTCATGAATTATTCGAGGGGCACAGGTGGACTGCGCAGAAGACCCCCAAATATATTTTAATTGACCTCCCGCATGAGGATCCTTCAGTTTCTTTGCTTCAGGATCGAGTTTTTAGATCCGCGTGGCTGCTGAGTCCAAGCATGTCCTCCACAAAGGTAACAATGCTCTTGTTGGAGCCTTAGACCCTTGCCTGGAGCAGCTCTTCAGCGCACTCTCCTCATTGCTGGGTCGCAAACGGTCGGCGATGCTCACCGTTGCATGCCTCCAAGGTGGTGATCGTCGCCTCGCGGTTTACATACCAGGTACGTGCCGTTCCATCGAGAGAACTGTAAACTTTCAGCAGACATGGCTCCAGTGTCCACCCATTGTGACGGGAAACTCGCTCGTACTGCTGCGTTAAGTCGTCGACGTCTTCGTAAGCTTCACCGTGGGAGGGCGTCGGCGTACAAAATGCGAGGCGTAGGAACACTACAAGGGATGTAGTAGCAGAAATCTCGGACGACTGGACCTGGGTCAAACATCTCCAGGCTCGTCGACACCTTCCTTGGTTCTTCCTCAAATGTACCAAATTTCGGCGGCTGGCCTTGAGTACGGCGGCGTGTTCGGACACTGTTTGGCTCCCTAAAAGAAAGTTCTCCGGGGCTTGAAATCGATCTTGTCCGGCGGCTCCTTGGGGGCGTAAGGTGACAGAACATGGAAAGTAACCCCGCACCTCCACCAGAAATGACGCGGACGAAAAAGGCTCGACGAGCACAAACTGGAAAAAAAAGGTTTAATCCGCGAAGTTGTAGCGAGAAACTAAACAAAAAACGAGCGTCGAGAAAGCAGCAGCGAATAGCGATTACCGGTGTGACAGCTGGCTAGTGCGAGAGTAAGTCGGCAAGGCCATGGTCAGCTGCTTATCTACTACACTCGGCATCTCGACTATTCCACTTAGAATGTTCGAGAGCTAAGGCGAGACTGTCTTGACAACGCCAGTGTGGCCTCCTTATTTGTACGCTCGCGGTGAGTGTACTCAAATCTTCTAGAAGTAAGGAGACGTGTTTCTTCTGGGTCATATAAGCGGCAATATAGTGATATGTACTTGTTTTATTTAAAAGTTTACGTGAGTGGGGGCATTTTTAGCGAACGCAATTGCCTTTAACATGATGCATTAATGCTAGATCAACTCAATTGACACACTTCCAACCCGATAATGACTGCCGCTCTTGTTCCGACATCGGTGCCTACGTATTGAAATTATAAAGCGCAAAGGAGAGACACGAACATGAAGTACACAGGAGGGCGCCATACTCACGGCTGGGGGTTTAATGGAAAACTAAGGAAGAGTAGGAAAAAAGCAATAGAAGTTATATACGGTAGGCAAAAAGTACGAAAATGAGAGGAAGAAAGAAACGTATTAGGAGAGTCATAGCAATTTTAGATATAAATTAATATGTAAAAATGAATTAAAAATAAATATTAAAAGATACATTAAAGACATTTTAAAGTATTTAAATATATATTTTTAATTTTTTAATTCTTGTTTAATTCTACAGATTAATTTATATCTAAAATTGCTATGATTATCCTACTAATTTAATTTGTTTCTTTTATTTTCGCCTTTTTGTCTTCCGGAAAACCTCTATCGCTTCTTTCTTCTCTTCGTTAGTTTTATATTAAAACCCCAGTTGTTGAGTATAGCGCTGTCCTGTCCACTTCATGTCCGTGTTTGTCCTTTGCGCTTTATAATTTCAATATGTTGAGCCAACTAGCCCACCTTATTATTTCGGTGCCTACGGTCTTTCAGCGCCAGTGGTGATGAATTCTCCGGTGCATTTTTTCAACAAATGATCAAGAGCGACTGCTCCTTGAAAGAAGGGGGGTTGTTTTTACTGCTGGTGGCGGATATCCTGGTAAAGCATAAGGATCTCAATCTAGCATGTTACCATCTATCATAAATATCCACCTAAACGTAGATATTATTATACAATTTTAAAACATGAAATATTACATAAAAGTCTTTGTTGATCAATTTTATGGATATCTTCTGCACTTTACACAGAGAAATGAAGAAAAGAAGATGTTAAGTTATGTTTGGAGTGTCATATTGTTAGAAGACGCAGACAGCTGGTGAAACACGTTGTACGTGTGAACTTCCAGCAGATTTCGTGAATTAAATTTACGTTGTAAGAACGAATTGCATGATCATTGTGCCTTATAATCGCCATGTACTTTCATTCCCTTCTGTGTAGATGGTCCAATCGTTTTGTTTATAACTTCTGTTGTTTAGGAGTTTCTCGCAAAACAAAATAAAACCTTGCTGCTGGTCTTTCAAATGTTCATTGATGGAATCTTAGAACTAGATCCTGATGTCATTTATTGTCTTACTTACTGCGTAAAATGTGAATCCTACATCCTAAAGATTTAAAGTAATAAGTTCGTTTTTTCAACCTTCTTTTTTCAGCAAATGTTGTTAATGGTTATGGTTTCAGTGACCACATTTTTTGACCGATCTCATGTAGTTGCGAGGCTTGCGTCGAATTTGTCAAATTTTAAATCCATAATATTTGGAATAAACCAAATGTTTTATTTTCGAGATGTTAAATTTTTACCTACCCGAACAGCAATGCAAAATACTTCAAGCTTATATCCCTACCGCGAGCTTGGTTTCATATATTTTGGTCAACAAACGGGAACAAGTAACATTTTTTTTGCATTATATTTACTTTTTTTTACAAATGCATGCTGTGAAATAATTACGTAGAATTTGGTTGTAAAATAAATTGTCACGAATTCCGATAATAATATTATTAGGCGGAATATACAATTCTCCACAATAAATAAATTGTCTAAAAAAATGAGAAAATTGTTGTTTTGGAGCTCCCTTCCATCAGTAAAACTAAATTCATTGCTTCATTTCAAACACCACAAAAAATCATCAGGATACGGCGGGTAAATAATGTTCAACTACAGTTAAGCTAATGACGGAACTTTTGCATTCAGTCTGGGTACTTAGTGGCACTTCACCCAAAATGTATACTTTCAAAAGCCTAAGAAATTTGTAAAGTGTGATTTATATTGCTTTAGATACAAAGTTCGTAATTTAAATAAACTCTTAATATTTCAAATTTGAGAATAAACTCGCCCTTGGTATTAGCGCAAGGTCAATTCCGCTTCCTCTCAGATTAATCCCTTCGTGAGCATTCATTATCAATGTTTGAATAAGATCAATAATATTAAGCATTGATGTAGTTAGATACAAGTTTTGGAGTTTACAATTAAGTTTAAAACGTGTTCATGGTTGCTTTTAGAATAGGTGGCTACAGTCATATATAAACAACACTGGAATCCTCTCCCATTTGTAAACGTAGTTTTATTTTTAACGATAAATGACATTTAAAAATGCGTAATTTTCCTCTCTTTCGTTTACCTATATTGTGTTTAAATGCTTGCCTATGACATAAAGTGAACCGACGTACAAACCGCAAGACCTAATGTTTTCAGTACTCACGCTGGCCAACGCTGTATCGGAAGCCCAGGACAGAAAGAACGTAGATGACGAGAAAAAGAGCTACGAGGCACACCACCATACTAAGAAAAAGGAATGTGGTGAAGCCTTTTCTTCCACGATCCGTCCGGGATGAGAGACTGAAAGGCAAGGCTGAACGTCAGGCACACATATTATAGTTGAGGTAAATAAGGCAATTCACCCTCAAGAAAAGTCACAATCTTCGGTCTCAAAAATATTCGATTTTTATGCATGGCATTAAACAATATACTACAACCCAGACGCCTCTTAAAAAAACAAGGCCATAATAAAAAAAATTCCGATGGCACCTAAGCGTTTCTTATGAGTTGTGAATGTGAAAGCATTCTCCACGCCAAGAGGAGCGAAAGTAGTCGCAGAGCCGGCAGGGAGCGCGGCGGTGCGCCGCGCAGACCCGCTGGGTGAGGCAGTGGCGGGAGTGTGAAGCTTGGCGAAGCGCCTGCTGAAATCACGTGTCCTCTCAGCATCATCATCGCCCTAGCTGCGAGTACCGGTTGGCGACGTTAAACCTCAAAGCGTAACGATAGCCCTAACATTCGGCCTAACGTCAGGCCAGCGCATATCCGCGTCCCCCCCCTCCCTTTGCGCCGCCAGCAGTGCGGCTCGCTCCTTAGCAACAGTGACGGCGTTGCTATGGAGTCACATGACGCGTCGCAGCCAATGAGAATTTAGGTGCCGTTTCGCTGTTACAAACAACGCCTACTTCGCTCCATAAGACAGCTAATGCTTTGGCAAAAAAAAAAAACATATCTTAAGACATCGAATATTCCACAAACGTGTTGGGCGTGCTAACTCAGGTTCTAAGCTGAGCTGCATACTGCATATTCTTATTTTATCAATAGCTCCTGAGAAAGAATACAGCGATAGGCCTCACAACAATTATGATCTGTTCCAAAGCGATCTGTGCTGGCATCTTGGAGTTGTAAGTGTTATGCGTAGTCTGAAATCTCAAAAAGGTATTGTCGCAAAATAGTTATTTGGGGACCGCCAATATCGTAAGGCTTCTTTTAGCGGATTATATTGGTGGCTTTGCCGAGCATAGCTGGAAAAAAAGAGGAGCGACCGTACTCGAAAAACAGTGCAAGCAGTCAAGTTAGTGGGGTGCAGTATGTATCGTGTTTAGTTGGTGACTGAATTTGTAGAATTCGAGAATCTGCGTGCTGAGCACAAAAAGACACTGCTGTACGGTTCGATAATAAAATCATCCAAAAAGCAACGGCCAGCTACATGCTGTACGCATAGGCTGCACACTATCGCACTGACACAAAATTATTGAGGCAACACACGCTACGAATTATTCCATTCTCTGCTCTACATTTTATTTAGAAAAGAAAGTGTTTTCAGAATAAAATGCGTCCTGTTAAAGAAAATGTGCGCATCGCTTTTTAACTTATTCTTGAATGAGACATGAGACGTGACTAAGAAAACAGCCGAAGCATTGAATCAGCGCGTCGGAAAAATTGCTCAATTTGGCTGAATTAGGCGGTGTCGGTTGCAGTCATTATTCTGACGCACCGCGCCACCAGTTGGACGCTTGGTGACGCTCATATTTTGCGCTTCACTCCATCAACCACCCGACTGTGAGTTGAAACGCGTTGTCCGGTGAAGGAGAGCGCGAGGCAGCGCGCGTTACCAAGGTTGACTATGGGCTAAGTTTAAGGACAAACCGTCGTTTGACGAGGCCTGGTACAGAAACTGGGAAGGCGCACGGAGAAACCAGATTTGCATGAGGGAAAGCGTCTGCAGTGTCACAATAGTGGCGTGACCTCCGATTCCTGCCTTGATCTTTCAGCACGAACAGGAGACAAAAATAAACTTATTGTCTCCCAAGAGTGTCAGCTTTATGGGCTGATCGAATGAATCTGGTAATTATCATGGGCTCATGAGAACCTTTCACAGATAATGTGGTCAGTGCACAATTCCGATATACCATCCCATGCACTGTTTACACAAAAATATCCCAGCATAAAGTTCCGCAGCCTGGCACGCAAATTTTTATGGTTTTCGAAAGCGCGCAAAATGGGGGCCTCGCGCGGGAGAAGTGAAAATGAATCAGGCAAGCAGCCCCTCGTCCGAATCTGCTCTTGAAACATGTGTAAAGTAGGGGTGTGCGAATATTGAAATTTTCGAATACGAATCGAATACGAATAAGACGAAAAACGGGCTTCGAATATCGAATCGAATATCGAATATGTGTCTAGTAATGAAAAATTGCAAGACAAGAGGTAACCGCAGGTTTTACTGCCTTTTTAATATAAATCAATGCAACTGCATTTCACTGGGCTGCAGCAGGCTAAAGATACTTCTAGTAATGTACTCATTACAAATTATAATGTAGAAAAATTAACTGCTCAACGTGTTCAGAAAGCAAGCGCTCCCTACGCGCCGTGACAACATTTCCGCCGGTAGAAAGACCCTTTCACTCGGGAAACTTGCGAAATTTCACTAAAGTTTGAGGAAATTCAATGAACAGTGTCGCCCGGCTGCTACACGAATATTTCGAATTTTAGGAAACAAATAAATTTATAGGTAGTTTATTTTTTATTTTATAGAATGGTTACCAAGGTTTTTACCATATAAAAGCGAAAATGGGCGCTTTTAACGCTTTTATTAGTTATTAATGTGAACCAGTGATGCCAATAAACCCAACAAATATTGCACTTTTCGTCCGCCTAATGAAATCAACTAGTTTTTTTTTTTTAATTTCCGTGCATGCACACAAAGTTGAACTGCAGTCGAACATTTGTCGAACATCACGTTGAAAGTTCGAAAAAGTTGAACTTGGTCGAACTCGAACCTGGGAAGGTTCGCGACATCCCTAGTTTTGACAGCGTGGGAGTGGCAGGAGTTTTTGTCGATGGCAATGCAACGTTCTGCTCGCACCCAGCTTTTTGTTTCTTTAATTTTCAAACATTTGTATTAGCTAACACTCTCGAGATTTATTTTATATTTATATTTCACTCTCGAGGTTTATTTTATTGTATCAATTTATAGAACGCGCAATTACATCACATATTGCTATAAAAGTGACACACATCAAAAGGCTTAATGAAAAAAACAGAAACTGATCTTGTTTTGCTGCCAGCGGACAGATAGAAATGGAGCAGACCGATAGCGCACGCATCATACGCCTTCCTCAGTGAATAAACATATTCATAGGGGAATGCGTGGCAGGCAGATTATTCGTTACTTGCTCGAATATTCGCAGTTTGTTCGAATATTCGCCATTTTTCCCGAATATTCGGCTTTGGCCGAATATTCGGGAACTTCCGAATATGCCATTTTCGAATCGAATACGTTTCGAATAAGGAAAATATTCGATTCGTATTCGAAATTTCGAATATTCGCACACCCCTAGTGTAAAGTGAAGAAACGAGGAACATCTCAAAAACATTTCTAAAAGTTTGATGTAGAAAACTCCTACTAAAACTATAATACGATATGGCGTTGTGGTTGGCGCAATAGCTGAAATGAGCGCTGGTGTATAACAGGCCCAATGCAGTACGCTACCGCTGCTTTTACTCATGTTGTAGACTTGCTAGGGTTCTAAACTAGAACACGCGATAACTGAAGAAAATTAACTGAAAATGTTAAGTGAAACAAGAAATAAAAAACTGAAGACTGGACTTCAGTCGCTGACAGATAGAGAGTCCAATATGTGCTCCGCCCCCAACAAGAGCTTCTTGCCTTCAGCCGAGCTTTTGCAGTGAGTACCATGAAATGCTATTAATGGCAGAAAGATGGCGTTCGAGAAGGAGCATTCACTGGGCTCCCTGTTACCAATGATAGCTGGCTCAGCTTTCTGAGCCACGCACGCAGCCAATTCGAACTCAACCAACACGAAGTCAGCTCGCTTATTGACGCGGGATGAGGACGATTCGTCATATGCACACTCGTCACAGGACGATTGGTCACAGGGCGATTCGTCACATAGGAACATTCGTCACAGGATGACTCGTCATGCGGGCAACTGGTCACATCGATCGGGCAGGGGACGATAGTAAATTGAAAATTTCAGCAACTGCCCACATGCCTTGATAAGGAGTTTCACGACTTCCCACTGTGACATAAACCAATGGTTAGAAAAACTAATCTTACAATTCAAATCCGCTTTTCCTTTCATCATATTACGAGTCTTGAGCAGGTTGATCTCAGTTGCTGGCTTGAACGAGCTATAATCCGACTGGCAGCCAAATCAGTTTTTACTTTTGTCTTGCATACACCTTTTCGACAAAACCAATAAGTATCGGAATTCTTTCTGCTGCATGTGTACGAGTACCCCTCGTGCAGCTGCATGGCTCCAGCTCTCTCTGTTGCGATCACCTCCATCCTTTTAAATGTAGTCTGAGTTCAAAAATAGTCTCTCTTATAGGGCCTCCGCGTGCACCGTTCGGGACGGAACCAGAAGCCTAAAACATATTTTACAAATTCTTTGACCTTGAGAAGCGAAAGACATGCTAAGATAAGAGGTGACGCAGTTTGTCAGGCCGAACCAACATTTAATGTTCGGGACCGAACCAGAAGCTAAAACATTTGTTACAAATTCTTCGCCTTTCAGAAGCCAAAGACACACTAAGATATGAGGTGAGCCACTTTGTCCGCCCGAACAAAATTGAACAATACATTTTGGGGGGACGAACTCTTGTGGGACCGGTTGGCCGCGTGACGAGTCATCCTATGACGAATGTTCCTGTGTGACGAATCGTCCTGTGACCAGTCGTCCTGTGACGAGTGCGCATGTGACGAATGGACCGTATCCCTAGTGACGCGCCCAGCACAATACGCGCGGACAAATATTCCACCGGCAGGTTTGCATTGTGAATTTATACTATAAATGCACTTCCATCTTTAACTCAGAGACCCTATGGGGACCGTCTTTTTTAAATAGGTACTCCGGCCATTTATTGAGCTACTCCTAACTATATTTTTGGAATCATCGGCCTTTATGTTTTCCGGTATGCTATTTAGTATCGAGAAATTCAGATTGTGAAATCAGCAAGTGAAATGGGTGCCAAAACCAACATTCAAATATACCCGCGATTTTCAGTGGCGTGAAGTCAGGGGAAGGCAGGCTTGCAGGTCGAGTGGGTACCCTATAGGTGGACTATACCAAGCATTTGTTTGGTGCAGCTGCGCGGGTGCTGGACCGAGATTCCAAAACAGTCCAAAGAGTGTGCCCCTGCCTTCCCCTGACGTCGCTTTTTTATTGTCGCCAGAAGATATTTTCACTTTGAAAAACACGATGAAACCCGAAATTACAAATTCAATAAATTCAATAACTTCGCGAAAATATTTGATGTTGTGCCAATATTCGGGTTACTATTTCAGCGACGTTTCTGCGTTTAGCAAGTTTTCAGGCAAATTGGGGACTACGAAGAAAATGCCAGAGTACCCCTTTAAACGGATACGAAAAAGAAAATTGAATGATTCAAATTTCGTTTGGAAGTGAGTCAAGCATGACGGATAATAAACGTAAATGATAATCGCACGATTCTATTTTAAACAACTGGCTTTATTTTTTGTTCCGAACGGTGCACTCGAGCAAGCGCTCTAAGAGAAGTGAACAGAGAGCGCGATGCGTCATGGGATATCCGTCGCAAACCAAAACAGGAAAAAAATATTCCCCTCATTTGTGGCTTAGCAAGGCTAGCGTGGTTACGAGCTTTGCCGTTGGTGGCGTTGAGAGCGTTGTGGTGATGTTTATAGCGTCAACGAGTTACAGCCGAGCCGTTCAAAGTACCCGTGGGGTGACGAGGGTGTGGCTGGCCCAAGGAGCGCGTAGCTTCCACAGCACTGTCAGCTTAGGGGTGAAAGGGGTGGGTAAAGTAAGTTTTGTCCGAGTTTCGAGCGACGGGCTAATTTTTTATGGGGAGAAGGGCTCTCTCTGGGTACACAAATGAGGGTCCGAGCAAGAGGGAGTCCCTGCTTTCCGTCTTCTTGAAATGCTGGGTACAATGCGCGATTTGTGAGTTGAGGAGGAAAGCTAAGAAGAGAACTCTTTAATTTCAACGAATGTCGCTGCTGCGATGTTTAGTGCGGCTACGTCATGGAACTTGCTGCATCATGACTACGTATAAGTTTCCCCAATGTTGCTAGATTATCTCCCAAATAGGCTCCACATGTATCCACCAGGTGCACATTGAAAGATCGTTTAATTAGCTTTCAAATTCGTTTTTTTTTGCCTTTCAACGAGAGACTGGTATTTTTTAGGTTATGCCGCAACATGCAACATACTAAAGCTAAAAAATTAGCGCTGGAACTTCATTTCCGTACCCCTTTAAGCTGTGATTTATGCCTAAAATACGCGAGAAAAAATAACATGAATATTTTACTTCGTCAGCGTTCCCATGACAATCGTGGGCTATATAGAGTGCATTATAATTGAAAATAAAACAAATAACAATATAAGCAATCAAGAAGTCACGAATAGCATGCAGGATCTTTTTTTTTTTAAATTAGGTGGTCAATTATTACCATACAGTGAAGAACATATCTTTGCTGAGCTTACACTACACCATTAGTATCTTCTTTTGTACCCAATGATTGAGTATTAATAAAATGTTTTATTTTTCGAAGTCTGTTTCACTTTTTAGGTGGTGCTGAAAATTATAACACAGTGTTTTCAGGCAAGAACATGCTTAAGTGTGCTTCCCTAAATATTTAGCAAAGTTAACTGGCCAAAAAGGCCGAGGGGCATAAGCGGAATTTTCGAATAGTGCTAAAGTGGAGATTTACTTATGTGAATTTAAATAAAAAGCGGGCGTACATATCTTTACATCAATTCCAACATTCTTATATAAAGACTATTTCACTCTGTGGCACGTGCAGGAGCCCATCTAAACATGTAATTTCCTAGTATAAAAATTCGGTGTGTTTGTTCGCTCACTCAAATAGTACCCTTCAATTGGTCGTCTTAGCCAGACAGTGCCATGATTGGTAAAGCGTTCTCCCGTCGCCAGAAACAAAAACGAACAGCGTATTTTATTACATGAGGACTTCAAACCCATAATAGTTAATAGCTCGTTTCTTTAAAAGAATAATGTTTTGGCCCGAGCACTGTCTTCACCCATATTTCCGTTGCTTTAAGAGTAGTGGAGCTCCAAACGATCAAATACAAAAAGGCGAATTGGCAAAATTTAAAAATGTTACCAAGATCGAGTCGTTAAACGAAGAGTTACTGTTGTCCACTATTCTTTTGCCATCCGAATTTCCGCGAAAGTTCCACTTACCTCTAACAAATATCGAGTTTCACTGTGAAAAAAAAAAAAAACAGCGCGAAATGGACAAGGGTAAAAACTTAAAAGGAAGGACTACACAGGACAAGCGCTGACTAACAACTGATGTTTAATTGTAGTGTGCAGATGGCACTGTGTTCGCGCAGACGTAACTTCAATAGTTTTATTTCTATTTAGTGTTCTGAATGAATACAAAATTGAATGAGTGTTTGATGCGATCTTCTGAACATCGATTTTAGAATTGGTACTTTTTTGTTTTTCGCATAACATTAACGTAAACGTCCCGCAATGTCTTTCGAATACAGCTAAATCATTTTATATTATATATAAAGAGCGTGTTTTGGGCTCTGTATAGACATAAAAGATATTGATGTAACCCAAGTAGATCGCCAGTATTTAATTGTCAAAGTTCGTCAACAATTGTCCGAGGGCGTGTTTTTGACATTTTTACAGAAAAAAAGCAAAACGCCTAAAATTATTTCATGGTATTAGAGCTTTTAACCTGTGCTCACAGAGTGCTTAAAAAAGTTAATATAATGTGGACTGAAAATCCACGGCAGGAGATCTATCGAAACATCCGACCCACGACGGATGTGAAAAACACTGCTTTCCGCCGCGGCCTCTTTTTAAAATTCGTAAGTTGAGAACAAATAATCTGACGAACTTGGGGTTTGTGGCTTCCGCGTTTTTAAAGACGACGCCATAACATATATTTTTTTCAGCGAAATTAAGAATTCGACCCTTTTTGCCTGCACGATTTGAGATGAAACCACCCATATATATACAGGGTGTTTTTTTTTAATGTTAACAGAATTTTTTTTAAACCGTGAAAGCTAGATTAATGCGGTCTGCGCAGGTGAGTTATACGGCCAGGGGGACATAATATAGGAGGCTAATCGTAACGATCAGTCGGCTAATTAGTTAAAATTCGTTAATGAACTTTTTAATTAATGAAAATAGACATATAGTTCCAATTGGAAACTTGCTCAGCGTCATCGAAAACCACTAAATCAGTAATTTTCATAACGACTTTGAACGCGTGAGAAGCTTAGTAGTGCACTAAAGTTAGCACTCGTGGAGCACGTACAAAGCTAGCGGTTGCGATAAGGCGCCCGCGCAATTTTTCCGTCTCTTATCTAGCCCCAGCCTTGTACCTGCTCCACGAGCGGTAACTTTAGTGCACTACTACGCTTCTCACGCGTTCAAAGTCGTTATGAAAATTACTGATACAGTGGTTTTCGATGACGCTGAGCAAGTTTCTAATTGGAACTATATGTCTATTTTCATTAATTAAAAAGTTCATTAACGAATTTGAACTAATTAGCCGACTGATCGTTACGATTAGCCTCCTATATTATGTCCCCCTGGCCGTATAACTCACCTGCGCAGACCGCATTAACCTAGCTTTCATGGTTTGTTCTTAAAAATTATGTTAAGCTTAAGAAAAAAACACACCACATATATATAGTATATATACAGGTGTTTCATAGATACCTGTATAAATATATCCTTCGAAAATATATATACAGGGTGTTTCACAGAACGTAGGACAAATTCGATATTGCGAAAACTACGCGTCGCAACAAAAAACGGCTTGTGCCGTTTTGGTCCTAGGCCAGGGGCCTATTTAGGAAAATTATTAAAGTCCGGGATAATTAAACTGTTAATTATTTTTGCGTAATTTTTTTTAAATATTGAGTTTAAGGGCATGGTTTCAAGTAGAAAATTGCTTAGCATCATCAAAAACACTAAATCAACAAATTGCAGAATGATAGAAGGCACGCGCAGCGTTTACGGCGTTCTGGAAAACCGCACAAATTCGACGGGTTTTTAAGTTTCGGTTTGCTATCGGAGCGCATCTCGCCCCCGACGGCACCGCGCCCCGTGGAGAAAGAGTGCAACCAGCCTCTGCTGCGCTGTCATCGCGCGACGCAGCAGAGGTTGGTTGCACTATTTCTCCATGGGGCGCTGTGCCGTCGGGGTCGAAATGCGCTCCGATAGCAAACCGAAACTTAAAAGTCCGTCGAATTTGTGCGGTTTTCCAGAACGCCGTAAAATGCTGCGCGTGCCTTCTATCATTCTGCAATTTGTTGATTTAGTGTTTTTTGATGATGCTAAGCAATTTTCCAATTGAAACCATGACCTTAAACTCAATATTTAAAAAGTTAATTACGCAAAAATAATTAACGATTTAATTATGCCGGACTTTAATAATTTTCCTAAATAACCTTATTGGAAAACCCCAATATGAACAGCGTATTGTGGATATTGGAAAACAATATCTTTTTATTGTATTACAATACTATATGGACAGTGTATTGAAAAACATTACATTTATTGTATTGTATTACAATAACGGTTTGTTATGGAATTCCAATATCCATAATACGCTAAAAACTCTGGAACCCCATACCGTATAAACCCTACTGGATGCCCATGCGTCATATGGGGATCCAATAAGGGTTGTGATTCCAGTGTACTTATCATATTATGGATATTGAAATCCAACATATTATATCGGCTACCAATAAAACTATATACGAGTTGGAACATCACAGTCAGGACGACATTTCTTTGCAACGCAGTCTCTCCTTGTGTGTATTTCTGAGTGATAAAAGAAAAAATGTAGCTGTTGTGAAATTATGAATAAAGAAGCAAAACACTGGGCTTATCCATGCCAACCATTTAACACATTCCGGAACTGGAGGATCTGGCATTTACTGCAAAAGAAAGTTAATTGTTTAGGACCCTCATTCAAAAACTTGATGTTTGAAAACAGAATGCGAGATACTCATTTTTTAATGAAAACAGCACCTGCTAGCTGCAGCCATATAGAAACTGCAAGATAAAGATTTGTGATTAGTTCGCGGCAAGTAGCAATCTTTCACTAAGCCGGATAGATTCAAAATTATGTCTGCGTTGATTGCGGAAGAATAAGCTTCAATGCCACTGCCACGGCTCATTCTGAGCTTGGTCAATTAAATATACGTATCCGCTCGTCTGGCTTCACTATTCTTGCTTCGCACTAAACTAGCGTATCTGGAATGCTCACCTTTGAGGAAAAACGAACTGGTGCTTGCTTGTAGGCCGTGGAAACTGGAAGAGAGATTTGCGATTAGTTGCGTCCAAGTAGCAGTTACTTTGAGTGGCCACGTAGAGTACGCTAAGTCGGAAAGATTCAAAATTACATGCGCGGGACATAGATATCCTCTTGCGACATAACTGGGCACACGTCAATGTCGCCCGCGTGTATTACAGAAAAATAAGCTTCAATGTAGATGCCCCCAGTCGTTCTGAGCTCCGTCAATTAAAAATGCCCTACAGCTTCTCTGGCTTCAGTATTGCTGCTTCGGGAATCTGGAGTTCTCACCTTTGAGTAAAAACAAACTGGCATTTGCTGGCCCTTAGGCCACGGAAACTGCCAGAAAAGATTTGCGATTAGTTGCGTCCAAGTACCAATCTCTTTGACCAGCCACCTACAGCACACTAAGCCGGATAAATTCAAAATTACATGTGCGTGACATAATATGCCTCTTGTGACCAAACTGGGCACACGTTTTGTCGCCTACAGCAATACTGAAGCCAGACAAGCGGTGTATGGCAGCAAAACAAGCTTCAGTGAAAGCGTCCGCAGTCGTTCTGAGCTCCGTCAATTAAATATGCCGTACCGCTTGTCTGGCTTCAGTGTTGCTGCTTCAGAGCAATCCAGAAAATCTATAATCCCTCACTTTTGAAGGAGAACGAACTGGCGCCTGCTTGCTTGTGGGCCGTGAAACCGCAAGAGAGATTTGCGATTAGTTACGTACAAGCAAACAATTTTTTTCGAGTAGCCGCCTACAGCACACTCAAAAGTACATACATGGGACATTGATGCCTCATGCGACGGAACCCCCTTCATCCTTGTTTTCCGTTAACTCTGCTCACCTTCGCCGCTTGCCTCTAATTTCTGTGCTACATCTCTAATCTCCATCCCCTGGTTCCCAAAGGCCATGCCATGGCTTGTGCCAGGCACGGATCATGTCGGCTCCGCGACCGTCACTATTGTGACAAGGACGCCACGGCACCTGGGCGCTTGATGTGTTCTTTCAATATTTTGAGCATGGCTGAAAACAGGTGGATGGGTGTCTGGTATGCCCTTTGCTTATTTGCAGATTGTTCCGAAAACAGGGGGTAGACGCTTCTGCGATCTGGGCGCATGCTCGGTATTTTACAATAGTTGAAATTGAACTCTGCAGGAATCTTGAAACCAAAACAAACAGAATGGGCATGCCAAAAGGCATAGCAAATGAAACACCCACCATCTATCTATTTTCGTTTCTTGTACGCAAGAAGCTTTCGTCTATGCAGCAGCCTCCCTTGCTTAAAGGGGCACATGACACATCAAAATCATATTTTTTTTTATTATCTGAAACGATTGAAAACGGTGCCGGGACATTACCCTCAAAATTCGAAACTTGGGAATTCAGTATTTGTGAATTAAAAAAACAATTTCCAAATGCTGAATTTGAAGTTCCCGCGCGATCCCCGGCAGTGCAGTCAGTCAAATTTTGCGGTCCCTGCGACTCGACTTTCTCTCGGACCTCCGCTGACCCGAATGCGAGGAGGAGGCGAGCTGGCGGAGTAGAGGAGCCGGCGCGGGAAAAACCGGTTTCTTCGCCGACACGCCGATCTGCTCGAGCGCCGCCAAAGAGAGGACACAAATCCTAGGAAGGGACATCTCACCGAACTCTGATTTTTGGTATTTCAAAGAAGGGCCGTAGTGCGTTCGCAATTGCGTTAAAAAACATGTTTTACGATTGCCATTATTAAATATTATAGAAATGCCGCCTACAAAGCTTCTAAATTTCCTGATTTTGACGTCATCGATCATAAGAAGCGGGAGAGTAGCGGCGAGGAGATTTAAGCGCCAAAAATAAAAGGCGCGCGCGCGCAAGAGAAAATTTTTTCGCGATGCCTTTTTTTGCGTGTTTATGATTACAACTTGCGTCGTTTTAGACAATAAAAAAAAAAAACGAACTTTGGGGTGTCAGTGCCCCTTTAAAGGTGTACTCGATTTCTTCATGGTTCCCGATTTGTGAAATTTTTGTAAACTCGCCAAACAACATCGCCAAAATAGTATCCCAAATATTAGGTTAAAATAATTTTTTTCACGAAGTTATTCGATTCTACAATTTACAGTGGTCCTCACCGTGACTTTTCAAACTGAAAAGTCTCTACCGGGCAACATCGGAAAACGGGACGTCAAAAGGTGGGAAAGCACGGGCGGTCCACTCACGGACTGTAGAATTTGTTCGAACCCGGGTCGAAGCAGTTCGCACTGCGTCAAACGAGCGCCGAGTTTGCCCAGTCCCCGCTCCAGCACGAACCAAATGATTGGCATATTCTATTTTTAGACCGCTCGCTCTGACTGGCAAGCCTGCCCTTCCACTGACGTCACGGCACTGAAAAGTGCGGGAATATTTGAACGTTGGTTTTTGCATCATTTTCGTTTGCCGATTTCGCGGTAACTATAATGAATTTCGCGATACTAAATAGCATACCGGAAGGGTAAAGGCCGGGGAGTCAGAAAAATATAGTTAGGACTGAGGTAGCTCAAAAATCGGCGGAGTACCCCTTTAAGCCGCTCCCTCCCTGTGCGAGTGTCCCGGTTGGGTCTCGTCCTGATGAATCGTCGGTGGAGACCTGAGGTGCGGTCAACATCAGATTAGACTTTTTTGAGACAGAACCATATACTTGCTGAGAGGAAGTACACCCAAACGAATCTCAGGCATGTCATTTATAGTGCATTTTAAATTGAGAGGCCTGATGTAAAATGAGACGTCAATACTGACGCACCCCTTTTGCGACCCTAAAATTTTGAAGGCGTTGTCCCCCTCGCTAGGGGGACAAGGCACATGAATCCCGGCATGTGGATGAAATTTTTACCTTAACATCCCGACTCAATGCCCATCCCCGAATATTCGGAAATTAACATTTTTAGAAAAAAATATTTTTTTCAGAAAACATAGAGTCATCGACCACCCTACAAAAGCCTGAACCAAGCATACTCGTACCGTGGCTTGTTTGCTCCGTGCTGCCCCCGAGTTAACTCGGGCTGACAATGTTTTTTTGTTTTTTTTTTCAAATGGAACCCACATTTTTAGTTTCGGTTTCACTTGTTGAGGCAGGTAGATACTTTTGTAAAGCTTCCTCCCTATGCGCTTCCGAGTCAACATTTTTGCAATGGCTAACCCCCGGGCTTTGATTTTGCGCTCCTTGACAAATGCTGAAACTCATATAGGCGGGCAATAGCTCGCCTTGAAAATACTTGCTCTTGGTGGCCGAGAACAAACTTGTGTTCCAGATTGGCAGCCACTTGCTGCCAAGAATTGCTGCACACATCCGAAAGAACCCAGTCTTAGTCTAATACAGATGCTTTGGCCGGACAGAGACACAAAAGCCTGACACAAGACCACTAGGAAGACAGGAAATAGAGTGTCTGTGAGGAATGAAACACACAACTCAGATAGGCATCAATCACTCACCTTGAAAACACTTGCCATGAGCGGCAAAGAGCAAACTTCTGGCCTTGATTGGCTGGTGCTTGCCACCAAGACCTGCATGTATAAGAAAGAACCCAGTTTTAGTCAAACTTGGGTGTTTTTGCAGAAGAGAGACAACAAAATACTAATGCAAGACCACTACACATAAGAAATGGCATCCAAGAGGAATGGAACACAAAACTCATATAGGCGGGCAATAGCTCACCTTGAAAATACTTGCTCTTGGTGGCCGAGAACAAACTCGTGTTCCTGATTGGCAGCCATTTGCTGCGAAGAATACCTGCACATATCCTAAGGACCCCAGTCTTAGTCTAACACAGATGCTTTGGCCGGACAGAGACACAAAAGTCTGATACAAACCACAAAAAGCAGGAAATAGTGTCTGCGAGAGATAAGAACAGACCCAGGTGGAGAGGCTCGTTCTGTTTCACCTTAGTCTCATAGTGTAGCTCATTTTGCTAAAACAATGCATATTTGCTAAAAAAAAGTATAAGATATATTTTGCCTCATTTAGCAGAGTTTACTGCCAAGGGTACCTGCACCCCAGAACAAGTCAGACTTAGTCACAGTTTTGTTTTGTTTTCTTTTGATGAGCGACAACAGAATCCTAAACGGGTGATGAAACAAAATATGAGCCCAGCAAGACAGGCTAGCTTGCCTTGATGCCAGCACAGTGCCTCGGCCGACAAATGAGGTTCTATTCTTGGTCACTTGTCATATTTGGTGGGAATAGTAAAGTAAATGAAAATAAGGCAATCTCTCTTGCAGCCGACAGCTGCAAACGAAATTCATATACCTCGATAAACGACCTGGAAATAAAATTGTATGGTGGTTGAGTGGTTTAAAGGGGTACTCCGGCGGTTTTTTGAGCTACCTCAACTAACCATATTTTCCGACTCCCTGGCCTTTTACCCTTTCCTGTATGCTATTTAGTATCACGAAATTCATAACAGTTATTGTGAAATCGGCAAATGAAAATGATGCAAAAACCAACATTTAAATATACCCGCACTTTTCAGTGCCGTGACGTCAGTGGCGGGCAGGCTTGCCAGTAGAGCAAGCAGTCTAAAGAACAGAATATGCCAATCATTTGTTCCGTGCTGGAGCGCGGGTACTGGAGCGAGCTTCCAAAGCATTCATTTGACACCACGAAACTGCTTGGAATCAGTTGGGAACAAATTCTACAGTCCAAAGAGTGAACCCCTGCCTTCCACTGACGTCACTTTTTCGTTGCTGCGAGTAGAGACTTTCAGTTTGAAAAACACGGTGAGGACTAAAACTGTAAATTCGATAACTTCGCGAAAAAAATATATTTTGACCTAATATTTGGGATTCTATTTTAACGATGTTTGTTGGCGAGCTTAGCAAAATTTCAAGAAAATCGGAAAAAATGAAGAAATCACCGGAGTACCCGAAGTTTAAGGTGTCGAAAATTTGAAACTTACGCGATTAAAATAAGAACACCGAGCTTCACTGCATCAGAAAAAACAACTTCATTAAACGTTTCGCCTCCCATGCGGGAGAGCATCATCAGTATACATACACAGGAATGAGAGAGCTTCGGTCAACGCGGTCTTTCTATTTATCGGGAAGGTCCATACACGCTTCCGGGAGGGGCCACGGTTCTTGTTGCCGCCGTCTCATCTCCGCGGATGAACCATGACTCAAGTGGTTTTGCGTTGGGCCCCACCTATCCTCCTTCGCCAAGGTCGTCGCGGCTGTGAAGTCCAAAGAAGTTGTGTCCTGTAGGTCCACGCGTGCGTCGACCAGCTCCGTCTTGAGACGGGTGGCGTTCGTGGAATGCTTGAGCGTCACGTTGGTGTTCTTTCATCCTGGTTATCTTCTTGCGTCGGTCTCCCCAATGTACGAAGAGCCGCAGTCCTGGCAGGGGATCTTGCTACACAGTGCCTTCTCTGTATCCGCAGAGGGTGGGGTCCTTTGGCTTAGACACAATGCTTGCTATAGTTCGGTACGGTTTATACACAGTTCGAGATACCTACAGGTTTAGGGCGCGGCTCAGCGACTCCAGACACTCCCCTGACGTAGGGAATGCACGAGACATTGCGTTCTTTGTCGGCTGGATTGGAGTGCGTTTTACCGTATCGTCTGGTTGATTACCTCATCCACAAAGCGCCCGGGGTAGTTTCGTTTTTTTGCTGAGACTCTTGTACATGTGCGAGCTCATTGGCGCACTAGGTCGCGTTAGAGGGCACAGTGTTTGACCTGTGAACAAAAGTTCGTACAACAGACTTCTTATGCTGTACAGGGTGGTGCGAAAGAAGATCTGAAAATTACCACTGTCACATGGTTTACGATACGCCTTGCGTTTCCATCCTGTTGTTCGGCTCGTCGGTTCTGGTCACACACACATCTAAGAAGGACAACTTATGTCTATTTTGTTCAGGCTCGTAGGTAAACTTAATCGCGGGGTGGACGCTGTTTAAGCATTGGTGAAAATCATCAACAAAAATTGCTAGTCTAGGATAACGAAAGTGTCATCAACATACCTACGATAAAACTTGACAGAAATACAATCTCACCGAACACTTTCTCTTCGATATACTCCATTACAAGGTTAGCGGCAGTGACAGAGACAGGGCTTCCCATTGGACAGCCATTCACTTGATGGTACACCTCTCCACGGAAGGCAAGAAACATTGGTTTAGACAAAAGCGCAAAAGCAAAATGATATCATCTACATGCAGAGACGTGCGAGTAGAGAGCGTTCCGGTCATCAAGTAAGCGTTGTCGGGCGACATCAACTGCAAGATCGTTGGGAACATTTGTGAAAAGGGAAACAGCGTCAGACGCAATCTGTGCTTTCGTGGGGAAGAAGAGTTTGCAGCGCGATGATCGGTTGTACAAACTCTTGAAGATTTTACGCCAAAGTTATTGGTCCCTGTCAGGGGTGTTAGCAATTCTACCAGATACTTCGACAAATCGTGCGTGGGGGAGCCAATAAAAGATACAATGGGACAGAAGGGGCATTCCGGCTTATGTACCCTGGGAGACCGTAAAGTTTAGGCGTGCTTTTGCCATCGGGAGGAAAAAAGGCGACGGTACAACTGGTCACTTTAAGCCTGCCTTTCTTACCGGAGTTCTTTTGAGATGATCAACT